>PVIJ01018485.1:0-26236 GCA_004024925.1 Scalopus aquaticus
CAACTGGGAAAAGATCTTTGCACACAATACATCTGATAAAGGACTGATAACAAAAATTTACAAGGAACTCACACAACTCAACAAAAAAAAAGCCAATAACCCAATCAAAAAATGGGCAGAAGAGCTCAAAAGGCACTTCTCCAAAGAAGAAAAGCAAATGGCCAACAGATACATGAAAAAATGTTCAACATCACTTATATTCAAGGAAATGCAAATCAAAACCACGATGAGATACCACCTCACACCTGTGAGGATGGCACACATTAAAAATGCAGGCAATAACAAATGCTGGAAAGGATGTGGAGAAAAAGGAACTCTTCTACACTGCTGGTGGAAATGTGAATTCCATTTGTTATACAGCTTCTAGGGATGAAGGCATGGATATCTTTGTAGGTGGGCATTTTTCTGCTTAGCAGAGAAATGTTTTGATAATTTTCATCAGTGTAAATATATACATATATATGTGTATATATATATATATATATTTCAAAATAACAAGGTACCTATTTTTTAGAAGGATCTTTTTTCTTATCCATTTCCCCCCCCTAGTGTTTCCTTTTCTAAACCTACTTTTCCCTGGCAAATTTGGGAAAAGCAATTATGATAATTCCAAGCTTGATTTACAGTGGAATCCAAAAGAATACTTTCTTGTTCTTTCCAGGAAAAAGTCCCTTAAGGAAGCAATACCCAAGAAAAGAACCAGGAAACATGATTCAGCAGTCTTTTGACCATGACTCAATCAATGGCAGTAACTGTAAGTTACATCTTGTGTCTAGGACCTCCTAAGTATATAAGCTTAATTGAACTCTCATATATAAATCCTATATTTGATCTCATATATATATGACCTCATTTCTTATCTTCTATACAAGACCCCTGAGGAGTTCAAATTTTTCCTCCAGTATTAATCTGATTTGGTCAGGTTCTATTACAAGGGGTTAATTTGTTTGCCTGAGATTCCCCCACCCCTTTATAGATCATTGTCTTGAGATGAAGACCTTGTTACCAATTCATCTGAGAGGTGAATGTTCACTTTACTCTGAGACTTGAGTTCTACTTGGCCATATTCTACTTCATCTTGTAGATGCACAAATGTAAATTATTGAGCAGCTGTATTGTCTCCTTCTTATTTGCCCTGTTTTTCTACAACACCTATTTTGACCTGAATGTAGATCTCTAAATTTCTTCTTTTAACTCATTTAACTCCCAAAATCTGGCTATTTTTCCTCACTCAGTTCAATAGATTCTCTTCCAATTAATTCTGCCATTTGCCTCATCCTGTAGGAATTTCTGAAATATTGTTATTTCTTGACCTAATTTTTCCATAAAAAGCATGAATTATTATATACATGTGTTCCATTGTTAATAGGGTTTGATAGCATTTATGATGATTATATTATTTTACATTCCTATGAACATTACTATAGTTTGGTCCCCAACTATGCCATCATTTTGTTATAAATTAACCGTTATTTTATTTACTTATTTACCTAATATTGATTAAGGTATTCTATTAATAGTGTAAAGGCCTTTTATTTGTTTCAAAATTAAATCTGTCTATGATGAATTTTCTTTTTCATTTTTTTCTTTGGTGTTTCAAATAGTGCTGCTTTTCTATACTTTTCGGTTTGTATGTATATGTATGGAAGGAAGGTGTAGAGGGGGCAGAGAAAGAATATCATTATCTAAAAGTGTTAATAATCACTATTTTCTTTAAATTTCTGCTTAGCTCTTTGGTTGCAGTTTTTGTGATGATTATATAGTTTAACATTTTTATATCAGAAATATTGTCTATATTAGGGTATTTTATAATTTTGGTTTTTTTTCTTTTTTCTTATTTTTTTCACTATAATGGAAAAATATTGAAAAGGAAACTTAGATTGTTGAGATGAAATGCCAAATCTCAAAAAATTCAAATATTGTCTCAAGTGTATATGTTCTATATTTAAAAATGGAGGTGTTTATTCATCTGAATCATAGTCCCTGACTCATTTTAAATGAAAGACACTTTAGTTAATATTTGATATAACAACAATAGTAACAACAACAAAGTAGCTGTAGCAGGCAGAATCTGAACATTGTCTCCACAATTTGTAACCCCTGATAGGAATCCTTTCTCCTTAAAAGCCAATGAGAACTGTGACTATAATGGCATATCACTCCTGTGATTAAACTGCCACACATAGCCAAGATGAAAGTATTTAGCAGGTGTAATTAAAGCCCATAATTGTCTGGCTTTAAGTTAATCAAAACAAAGATTGTTGTGGGAGGTCCTGACCAAATGAGATGAGCTCTTTATAAAAAGGACTTAGAAATTGGAGATGGAATAAGCCAGGAAATAAAAGGCATCAGATTCACTTCTGCTGACTTTGAAGAAACGAAACCCTTATATCACGGGGGCTTGTTGTGACAGGGAGTGGGGGCAGCCTCTAATCACTGGGGTCCTCAGTCTCCCAACCACAAGGAACTTATTCTGCCACTCAGGGCTGAGCTTAAAGAAGATCCTGAGTCTCAGATGAGATTGAAGGCCTAGCTGATACCATGTTTTTCTCTGGAAAGACCCTACCCAGAGGACCTAACTCACCTGTGTCCAAACCACTTCCATATAGGACCTCTGAAATAATAAATTGGTGTTGGTTAAGCCAGTAAATTGATGGTGATTTGTTATACAGATTTGAATAGTTAAATACCTAATGTTTATTAAGATTTTTTTATGTACCAGTCTTTGTGCAATGGACACTAGATAATTTTATTCAATATGCATAACAGCTTTATGAAACAGGGTCTATTTTCAAAATTTTACAGAGGAGAAAAATTTAGACTTAGAGATATTAAAACACTTGGTGCATGCTGCAGGTTGGTTGAAAAACTGGGATTTGAATTTAAGCTGTAGAACCTTCTCTAGACTGTAATCTTCAGTGTGTAGAACATTCCAGAGAATAATGTAAGTCAGTTTTGTTTTGATTACCACCTGTTCAAATACTGCCTTTATCTTGCGCATATCCAATAAAATGTGACAAATATTAGAGAATAAACAGCCTTGATGAAATTCATTTTTCTAGGTGATTTCTCAGGAAGACTTTCTATGAATACCTTTCCAGTTTTAGAAGAAGGTCTTCTGAAAATAATTCCTTTTTAAAAAGTTATCTAATTGCTATTTTACCTAGAAGAAGAACAATCTATTTCCATCTAACAGGTAGCAATGAGAAGTCATTATCTTGCACTCTTCTTTAATTAACATCAATCCTGATTAGTCAGAATAAATTAGGCTCTTTGTCTTTTTCCATAGTTGTGATTCTTCTGGTATAGGAACTATTCAATTATGTGTTATCACTTATAAAAAAATGTCAGCAATAATTACACTACGGTATTTCAAATTTTACCATAAAACATTTCAATGTTAAATGTAATTTTGTTTCCCTTTTTTCTTAAAATATAGTAAAGTAATATTGCATAAAATTTGTTCATATCAACACAAAATACACTATGTTTAATAAGTTGGGCATTTTAAAAGCTATTATTCATGCTAATATGCAGTGATCACAGTAGTAAAAATACCAGGGTTGCTAATTTATTGTTACTGCAAATGGAGGGTGTAGTGAATAATGTAGAATTATTCCAACTGGAATATAAAATATAACTTTGAAAATTCAAATTGATAGTTTGGCATATCTATATGGAAACTACAATATATTTTCATCATTTAAAACATTACTTTTCATTCTTAATTTTTTACGGTGTTGTGCATAATTGAGATATTTACTATTTTTTTTGCTTTATGATCAAAATAATCCCTTTGTTGTGATCACTAAAAACTAAATGATAGAAAAACATTTTTTAATTTTTTAAATAGATTTATTTATTTATGCATACAAACTGGGGTACAGGCCGGAGGCATGGGGTGGAGAGAGGGTTCACTAGAGGCAGAGTGGGGAGCAGAACAGGCAGATCTACAGAAATACACTGCTGAGGGTAGCAGCAGGTGAGGCAGGAGAGGTCTGCCATGCCATGTGGGAATCTCCCCCGCAGGGCATCGAACTCTCCTTGCTGCTGCCTATAGCTCCACAGCGCAGTGCCTAGCTGCTGCGCCACCAGGGAAGTCCCATTTAAAAAAAAATTTTTGGTGGAATGGAAGTGAACAAACAGGTCCTGCATTACCATAAGTAAATGGCACTAAAATGGAAATAATTACTGCCAGCCACCTAGATGAGCTGAGTACAAGTAAACATCACAGCCCTCCCGCCCTATCATAAAAGTACTATTCCCTGGATAAGGACTCAGACAACCAATTAGTATGAACAAAAATCAAAAATCATACTCTAAAATGCTTTGAAAAGAAAACTTTATTTTCTGTTCCTATCTTTTGAGGTCAGAGCTCTTAGAACAAGGGAGATTTCCAGCAGAGGTCAGGGTATAAACAAATATCGATTTGCTACCCTGGGCAGCTCTTATAAATTACTCTTCCTATTGTGGTTGCAGTTTTCCTTCTGTACTTTCCTTGCTTTCACATTATCACCAGCTCAGCATTTTTACAGTGTATCAACTAAAACCTACCTTCTTTTTTTTTAAAAAAAAATACAGAAATAGACATGATATTATTTTTCTCTAAAAATTTTAGGTTTCTCTCTTTTTGGTGGCATTTATTTGGTATTTTTAAGGTTAACTGGTCATGTTTAAAATATAAATGAAAACAACAGAACAATCTTCATCTTTCTTGAGCTAGCAATGTTACAGATCATAGACTTTGCCCAGGAGAAACCAAGTTCTTTATTTGCAACTGAAATGATTTTTATTGGAATCATTTGCTGTTTCCATTATTTGACATGGTTTTCTGACAAAAAAAAAAAAGTATCGTCTGAACACTGCAGCCTTACTAAAGATAAAGCATTCATAAAATACTGTCTTTTCTGCCCTAATTTAATAGAAAGGATTTAGAAATAAAATCAGACAGAGAAGGGAAGAATGCCTTTGCTGATTTTATATTCATCCACTAATAAATTCTTAATTCTTCTATTAACATAGAAAAGAAAGTTTCAGAGGTATTGTGGAAATTTTAATATCAGAAAAAAACAAACAAACCACGTACTAAAAACAAGACATATTATAATACAGTCTAAAGCGTGAGTCATTAATTTATTATCTTTGGTAAGCAATTTAGTATAATGACGATAGGAAATTTAGAAATTCAGTTACTTTAAATAAACCGAGATTTGTTGAGCACATGCTTTGTGCTTTGTGAACTAGGCTATTGCAGTTCAAATGAGCAAATTAAGTTATATATGGCACACACATACAATTTTCAGCCTAGTTTTATAACTAATTATAGGAGACCCAAAAGGAAACTTCACTTGTATATGCAATACTTTCTAAACAAATGAGACTCATTCCTGCCTCTGTGCCTATCACAGTGTCTCCCACAGCATTTGGGATGCATTTGTTCAGCAGAAATGAGCTTATCTCAGAGAGGGAGCTATTCCTAGCACCTGATATAACGTCTGAAGCATTAATTAATAACAAATGCTGACTAAATATTTATTTTCAAATAAATGTGGCAGTATCTTCTGAATTTTGAGCATAATGTGCTTTTTTATAGTCTTATTTTGAATCTTCCTGAAATTATTAGGTGTGTTAAAAAGAAAAGTCCAGGTGGCAGGGATTAGAAAACATGTGTTAATTTTGAAGGGGAGACTGCTAATGAAGAAATCTTTATGAGCTCATAAATCAGTGCTTTATAAAATTATTGTCTCAACACCATCTGCATTGAAATCACTTGCATTGCTAGTCCATTCTGGGACTGTTGAATCAGAATATTTGGGGATAGGACTCAAAGCCTTATCTTTTTCAGGACCTATAGGGGAAATCTTTGTATGGTGTGGCCTTGCTAATTCAGGTGTGGTTTGTAGATAAACAGCATTGGCTAATACTTGGGAACTTGTTCTGACTGCACAGGTCTCAGACTTGCCCCAGATCTGCTGCACCAGAATCTCCATTACAAGGTTCCCACGGGATTTAAATGCACTTGTGGAATCACTACCTGGAGTTTCAGATCTACCATACTATCTTAAATTATAGACTGAAGCACATGCCAAAGTATTCATTTATCAATTTCTATTATCACTCTATTTTTTGCAGGAAATGGATACAAATTACCTATTTTTCAATGCTATACGCATGAGAATGGGATTATACTATAATTATCTTTTTTACTAGACTGAGTTTCAAGTAGACAGCAATAGTATCTTTTCATCTTTTATGTCCAATATCTAATGTTACACAGAGTAAGTACTTAATAAATATTGAATGAATAAATGAAACCTACACTCAGAATGGGGAAGATACATATTTCAAAAAAGGGAGAAAAGTAACATGTTTTTATTAAGTTAATGGCTGCAATTCTTATTTTTATATTTCTCCCTATTTCTGTATAAATGGACTTCAATGGTTGGGTTTCAACTAGCCTTGTGAATTCTCTGATAAAATGATCAAACCACATCACTAACCATCAAGTTTTCCAGGCTCAGCCATTACAAATTAGCTCTGACAAATTTCCAACTTCTCCTTTCAGAACTAACCCCCCATTATATTTAGCTAACCTTGCTTTTTTTGTGCCTCTGAAGTCACTGGCCCCCTACCCCTTATTTCAATAGCATTAACTTTGACATTTTAGTAAACATGAAAATATAGGAGGCAGAGCCTAGGGTGTTAAGTAGGAATAGTATCGGAGATGCAGGTATCAAAAATCCCTCTCATTTTCAGTCTCAAGGCCACATTTTCAGATAACTAATCAGAAATCTGGACCATGGATAACTTACTTGATGTATATTATTTTGCAATTATATTGATTGATCAATCTTTCCGATGTTCTTGTTTTATTGTCTTATATGTGTCATCCCAGAAGAATTGTCTCTTTCTGAGAAAGATCAGATAAAGTCATTTCTCAATATTCACAGTAATTATGTTCTCTAAAATCACCACAAACACTGAATTAAGGGATACTGAACAATTCCTCTAGGGGAAATGCAGGATTACAGAAGCTTTGCTCACAACATTTTCATCAACTGATCAATATATAACCTTGTTTTATATGTCTTTCTATTTAAAAATACCTTACTTAACATATATTGTTGATTAATTAACATTGATTTCAAGGTCAATAGCACTATAACTCATGCCTGAATGAAGCTTATCCAACACAGGTATTTTGGCCATAAAGCATAGCATAGCCTTCTTGCTTTGAGAAACACTAGACAGCACTTAAGCACTATGAATGGAGGCCATAACAAATAGGAATGACACTAACAAAACTGGGGAAAACATGGCACTGAATTGACCTCTACAAGTGCAATTGACTCTACTGTGACACCTGACATAAGAAGGCAGACTTTGCCTTCAGCTGGGAATGTGCAGATGGTTCAGATTTTTTGCTTCTTTTTATATCTTAGAATTAATGCAAAAATGGTGTATTGATTTGGGGATTAAAAATTAATATTAGCAAGTAGGCCAATTAAGAAATGAAATAGTTCAAAAAGATGGATAGAATATACTATGTTTGGGGTACTAGGTACTTAGTGATTAATGCAATCTCTAAATAGAAAAACAGATTAATGGAGTCTCTCATTTGCGTGGTTAGAGAAGTCTTTCAAAGACCCATAGCTGACAAGTCAAGATTGGGTGTTGTATGTTTCATTATATAAATATAAAGCTTTATGTGGAAACACAAAAAAATCAGGGCAAGCTCTCAAAAATATAACTAAAATTTGTTGGGCCTAAATTTGTGCTGGGTATTCTATTTAGAACCTCATATGTATGACCTCTTTTATGGAAGCTCAGGGTGGTGAAGTCATATAAAAAGCTTATACCTTTAATAAGTATCATTTGTTTTCCTGGGTAGAGAAAATTAAATTATATTTGTTCTTTGTTTAAAATAACTAACATTATTTACCATATGTATTACTCACATATGTTGGTTATGATGAGGACACTGATGATATCACTGATGCCATATAAATATATCTACACACACATTTATATATATATATTATATAAAACAGAGTTTTGTTTGTTTAATATCATGTTACTCAATCATTGGTTTCTATATTTTAATTATTTTTTTCATGTACCGTAGTTCTGTATTTTGTGAAATATAAATTGTTAATATATGTCTATATTTCTACATATGCACAGATTCTGAATTTGATAACTTTTGTGTTTTTCTAGCACATAAAGGATACGTTTTTTTTTGTCTTTGAACAATGGTTTAACTGTTAAAGATAACAATGAGGTTTATAATTGCAGTCATTATCTCTTCTCTCTAATTGCACTTTCACAAATTATCCTCCAGATCAAATCAAGTTGATTAAGGAATATTTCTTTACTTTCATCTTTCACAATTCTTCCTCTCTTTTTTCTCTCCCTCCTCTTACCCTGTCCTTGTCCCCCTTTCTACACACACACACACACACACACACACACACACACACACACACACGTTTCACTGCTTAATTTGTGTTCTTTGGGTTAGGAATCCTGTGTACAACAGATCATTGACCTACTTTGTTCCTCTTGTTTCAGCCTCTTAGGGCCACTTATTTACCCACTGAGCTGTAACAATGCATGACATGGTTCAGCATTATTGGTAGGCTTGGTGTTGGCAAAACCCACCATGGAAATTCTCTAAGTTTCAGGTCAGGATAAATATGTAGAGTGGATGTGAAAAGAGAGTAAGATTAGCAACTGTTTGAAATAGAGTCATTTCTTATTTCCACACTATATGTGGAGTCCTCTTAATTCTGTGCATATAAAGTCTTAGTTTTCTCTGGTATCTGCCATCCTGTTTCAGCACACCATGCTAATTCATCCTGCTATAAAAGTTATATGAAGCAGGAAGTTTAAATAAATCTGGAAAGTGCTATTCATCATGTTTTTTTTAATGAAACAGAATATATTTGCTCTATTTACAGTATTAGCTTCATGCAAATCAAATTTATGTGCAGTATTATTGCATCAAAAGAATACAGTGTGCACTTCTTGCATGGCACTAAATTTCTCTTTAGGAAACAAAAACAGGTGAAATAACATTAAATTCCACTTCCAATGTGCTAAACAATCTGTCATCAAATTTGTATTTTTGCGAGCTAAAAGTTATGTTTCTGATCCTAATTATTAATACTATAAATTCTAGTAATGCACATAAAATACATCCAACTAACTTTCAAAAATGTTCATATATTCACACACAATAGAGCAAAAATATGTCACTAAATCGATAAATGAGATATTTATTGTCTAAACCCACTTGAGAGAGCCTGATCCAACCCCAGCCGAGGGACAATGGTCCAACTGTGAACTCTGCGGCCCAGATCCTGTCTCTGTCCTAAATTGGTGAGTAAGGCCAAGGCACAGTGGACACTGGCAATCATAGAAGAAACTCTAAAGGGACAAGACCTAGCTCTAGCCCTTGTGACAATTTCAAGCAATATCTTTGATCAACAGATAATAAGATTGTGAAGGTGTAATTTTTCCAACTTCCTGAAGCATGACTTCTGCATATTGGAGTGGATATACTCTAGGATACCCAAAAACTGCTTTTAATTGAATAGAACCATTTAATTAGCTAAGCACTTAGAAGTACTAGATTCAGTTGAGAAATTGTGATTATTGCAAAGTGAAACACCTCAGTGTAAAAGCAGAGGAAAAAATACTCAGGAAAGAAACGAAACTACCAAGGTGTAACCAGGCACAATTTCTTTGGCCTCAAATATCAGTAGAATCAGAAAGAACACATTTTTAAAGGGGGCAGTAGCGTTGGAGTCATCAGAGTCAACTCCTTTGTTTTAAAGTTGGGGAGGTCAAGGTCTTAGGAAAGTGAGGTGATAGAATGGGTATCCGATATATATTGTTTAAATGAAGCAGGAACACCCAGAAAGTTGTTTATCCTGTGTAATGTTCACAAATGCAAAATCAACATTAATCTTAATGTAATATGACATTGTTCAGCACCTCACCTATGTTGCTTCTCAGTTGTCTATCTCAGAATGTGAACGATGTTGAAAGGGATCACATTAGTTGCAGATAAAGTGATGCCTAAATTTTATGATAATCAAATTGGGTTTCTAATTGTTATTTTCCAGAAATACTAAGAACTGTCTTTGTGGTTTTGAAATTTCCCATTTGTTTTATTCTCTGCTTTACCCCTCTGCATTCCTGTGGGTAAAATTAATCTGAATCCTAGGAGGATGTTATTCTAGTATGAGAAAGAATAGCAGAAAGGTTTAGGATGGAGAAGTATATTCTAATGCACCTACAGATAAACCAGAAGATGCTAGGAGCTAAGAGATTATACTTTAGGGGAGTAACGAAAGGATACCAATCAGGACATCCCCAAAGATTTAGAAATAGTTACCAGGAATCATTAAATTTGGTCCAGAATTACAAATAGCAGAAGAGAAAGTGTGAAGTCTCATGAGCCCCTGTCCATTATATAATGAAGATGATTAGCTTTCTGGCTTGCTGAATAAAATGAAATTTGTAATAGAATAGAAAACTTTCTTGAAGGTCAGACATGCTGTATTTATTGCCTCCTCCTTGTGTGTAAGCCAGAACATTCTGTCACTGTTGTAATACAAAGCAACAAGAGTCAAATAAATCTTTGATTCTTTTGGCCCAATCTTCCATTAAACACAAGTCATTTAAAGTCATGAAAATTACCTGAGAAGGATGTGGAAAAATTGGTTGGTTGAGAAAAGACCAACCACAGTGATTAAAGGGATGAAAAAATATGACCTGTCGGAAAACTCTAAGTGCTATTTAGTTGAAAGAAGAGCAGGCTGAATGGTAACTTAATAAGTATCTTCACATTTCAAGAGGATTACTACCTCTGTTTCATCCGTCTCTACAGAGTTGAGCTACCAAGGAATTATTCTGAAATTTTCTTGAACCAGCACGTTTGACTCATTTTGTATTATCATGTTTCCTCATTTAGAAAATCTGAACTTTCGTTTGTCATTCTTCCATTTGAAAGAGTAAGTTGTGAGGAAAGATAATCAAATAGAGTAACAGTCTCTTTGTTGCTGCTTGGATCTGAGGGATAATGATGTTTTTTTCTTCATATAAACAAGTTTTGGAAAGTTTTTGCCATTTATCAAACTCAAATATCTATGGATTAAACTCTTCTGTTACTTGACTCGAGCTATGTTGGAAGTTATTATTGCCAAACCTTAATAATAATGACAAAAAGCAGAACAAAAACATGGGTGATGTTAAATTGTACACCTTGTTATTTATAAAGTGAAATAACAGGACTTGGAGGCAGTACCTTGTGTATTTCTCTATGAAGATTAATTTATAGGGCCCCAAATTTGTTTTGAGTCAATCAGTCAGCATATATTAAGTGTCAAATATTGTTTGGTGCTATGTTTTTGGGAAAGGAGGGCGATGGAGGGAGGGAGAGAGAGAGAGACAAAGAGAGTGAGGAACTTAGTGCTCGAGAAACATATAAGGTATATATCCAGTGGTAAAGATGATATGATGATTTAGCACCTGGTGAGCAGGCTCTAGCCACATGCATGCGCAACAGTGCCTCAAGCGAAGCGCAACTCCTGGGGGAGCCAGAACTCAGAGTGAGGAGGCTTAACAGAGGTATTACTTGGCTGTTAGCTTTAGTGTTCCATAGTCACACAGCTCAGTTTCTTTTAGTGCCTTCATGCCAAGTACATTTCTACCAGACTATTGTTTCTCTTTTTGATAGTTTTGTTTTCTTTATTCTTTACACCTGAGCTTCTCCTTACTCCTATTTTGTTCATGATATTTTGCCTGGCTAAACCTCAATCTTCTGCTTCTGCTCTTTGCATTCTTTAATTTCATGCTTCCACCAGTCATCTTCTTATAATACCTCCTCTTTCTTCATTTAGGCAAGGGAACTTCTGATTATCCTTGTTTATTTGTATAAGAGATCATGTCACAGGTTACAAGCTAACTGCTAGGTCGGGGCCACAGGGATCAAACTCACAAACTCTCCATAGAATGTTCACTACATCTGGGCAGTTCCCCTTGGAATGAGATAGGAGCACTGCTAGCCTCATACTTTGCATTTCAAATTTGAAGAACAGGGCCTCCCTGGTGGCCTAAGGGTTAAGTCTCAGTGCTCTCACCGCAATGGCCTGAGTTCGATCCTTGACTAGGGAGTTAACCCACATAGTACAGCAGACCTCTCCTATTTCGCCCACTGCTCCCCTTAGCAGTATATCTAAGTAATCCACCTGTTCTGCTCCCCACTCTGTCTTTGCTGGATCCTCTCACATCCCCACAGCTCTGGCCTACACCCCAATTCTCTATGCAAAAGCAAAAAAAAATAATAAAATAAAATTTGAAGAACATTTGAAATTTGGAAAGTTAAAAAGGTCAAGTTTGGAACAACATCTGGAGATGTTCCAGACCTGACGATGAGCACAGTGACTATAGCGCTCAGGGAGAAGAATGGCTTAACTGGGCCCAAAGAACACTCAGAGCGATAGTTTGTATCAACGAGGCTGGTTAAGTAGAGTGAAGACCTAAAAGCAGAAGTTCTCTAAAGCAAGACAAGATTTCAGAGCATGTTCTTGAGTCAAAAATTTAACAGTTAAACAATAGAAGAATGTAGTTGTCCCATGTGTAAATTTAATAACTGATTAGATATAAACTTAATGAAGAAAAACAAATACTTTCTTTTTCTTTAGCTTTTAATTTTGATTAGTAAGGGAATCTTCTAGTGAGAAATTTGGGTTTGCTTTGTAACTGTAAGATATTGTGTTTCTTTTCCTTAGAGAAATAAATAACAACATGGGAGCCAGAATATGATAAACTGGGAAATGGAAAAAATGTATCCAAGTGTAGACACAATAAATTCACATTTCACTTTGACCTTTCCTAACCCAAACACTAACCCTATTCCTAATCCTCAAAGAGATGAACTTTGAAATGTCCCTTTATCCCAGAGGTTGCGAAAAACCAAACTTTTCTGTGATTTAATCTTTAAAAAGAGAAAACTATTTATAATTAAATTTTAAAAAATATATAAAAACACAGAGCTAGAGCCTCCATGGTGGCGCAACAGGTTAAGCGCAGCACTAGGAAGCTATACTCAGCCACTGCAGCTGGAGTTCATCCCCGGCTGGGGAGAGTCCCACATGGCGCAGCAGACCTCTCCTGCCTCGCCTGCTGCTCCCCTCAGCAGTGTACTTCAGTTGATCTGCCTGTTCTGCTCCCCACTCTGTTTCTGGTGAATTTTCTTACCACCCCACACCTCTGGCCTACACCTCAGCTTGTATGCATAAATAAAAAAATCTTTAAAAAAATACAGAGCTACATAACGTAAATGTGAATGTTTTATCCTTTTTTTGCATTGAAATAGACATGAGACTGTATTATTTTTCTATATGTAATTTATGATTACATTATCACTTGGTGATCCTGGTTTACATTTTTAGCCTACCTTCATGCTAAAGGAGAAAGAGAACAATTGACTGTATAATCAAGATAATTAAATATAAACTTGCTGATTCTTCTAACCATAGAGTCTAGTGTTTGTGGGTTCCAATTAGTTTATTCCTAGATATTTGCTTTATACCCATCAAAAAATCAGTTCATAATATTAAAAATCTTCTGCTTTCAGTACTAACATTTATCAAGTGACACATGAAAGTATGTGATATGACCGCTGCCTACAATAAGCCTATAATTTATTTGTGGATATAAAACTCACATTCATTAAACAGTTAATGAATGAGACATATTCATGTACCATGTGTAGGCAAACCCTGCTTTCATTGTGTGTGCAAAGATTCAAATTCAAAACATATTATTACAGGGTAAATTCTCAACTGTGAATACCATGTATTCTGGTGCTATTATTTTTGTCTTTTAGGGGCTTATTTGGTTTACATACTAATTAGTATGTTAGTTAAAATCTGTTATATTAAAAAATACCTAGTATATATCATCTCTGATATGATATGCTTTTCTTTTATATAATCTTATTTAATATGCACAAAAATTTCAGCACAGTACATGTTCTTAATTTTCAGATAAGAAATGGATCAGAGAAACTAAGTAACGTGGCTATAAATACGTACTAAAATGTCAATGCTGAGACTTAAAAATTGATTTTTCTCATTTCAACACTTTTTTACCAAAGGTTTTCCATCAAGTTAACAATTGTTTACAACATTGTATATACTTTAGAGGTATAGGATCACACCCTTCAGGTACGTTACCAAACTACACCTACCACCAAGACACCCATAGTCCTTCACCATAGTCTACTTTGGCTTCCTCTCCCCTTCTTCCTCTGGCAGCCTCAATTCTGCAGTCGAATTTTTAAGGTTTGTAATTGATTATATTTTAGATGACTCTGTTTTGTTTTCTCTATATTCTGCATATAAGTGACTCTGTGCGGTATTTGTCTTTCTACTTCTAACGTGTTTCTCTTAGCATAATCTCCTCCAATTCCAGCCATATTGTCACAGAGGACAAGAGTTTATCATTTTTATGGCTGAGAATTATCCATTCCACATCCCTATCCCACTTCCTACATGTCTTTTGACACTTAGGTTGTTTTCCTTCACTGGGGATCTGGCCTGCCCAGGACACACCAACTCCTCCGCACATATCTCCTCGCAGTTAAGGAAACAACCCCACACAGCCAGCTCTCCTCTCCCCGGGCTCATCAGCCAAACATATCTGCACAGCTCTGAGATTTGTAAGGCAGGATCCTGACCGAGTCACCATCTCTAGGTATCTTTCCTTCTTTTGTTGTGCAGAGTTGAAATTCTTCAGTGTTCCTTCTAGTATAGTCAGCATTGGTCTCCAGGGTCAAATACTATTGTCCAGATATAAGAGATTCCGTTGTCCAGATGATTAGAATCAAGACCTGTTATATTTATAGATGCTAAAGAGGGACATACTATTCCAATGTGTGACTAACATGGCTTAGCTTCACTAGGAAAAATTCATGGGGAATTTGACTAATTTCTTGAAAGTTTAATAGCACTCTTATGATTAATATTGTTGTTTCACTTCTTTCTTTTCTCCTCCCTCCTTTCCTTCCTTTCATATCTCATTTGCTGTATAACTACAATGTGTCATATTCATTAGGATCTTCTATTGTCAGTCACTTTCATGTAACATAGCTCACATAAGAAAAGAATCTCTTGGGTTGACACAGCAGGTGTTACATCCCCTTTCTGGGGAGGTAATCTGTGAAACTTGCTTGCCTTCCACATTAACTTTGGCTCCCAATGCCATGTAAGTCCCATCAAGAATTTCCGGAGTTTTCAGGAAGTGCATCATATGTGTTCACAGAGTAGGATATAGAAATGCAGGGTGACTGAGACAGGGACAATTTTGACAAAGGCACAGTGATGTAGATGCACTTGTTCTCAGGAAGTACATCCTATGTGTTCAGTTTGCACTTAGCTGAGTTTTAGGCTCTAATAAGATTTCCTGTGGATGGCATTTCATCTGCCTGCCACACTCCCTGGGCGCTGCCATCCAAGCATGCCATTGCTGCACTGTCACTAGTCTCACCCCCAGTGCACTTTGCCTTCAGGGCTTCAAAGCTGGACAGACATCTCTGGAACAGCTGGGAGATTCTTCTTTTGCTCTGTACTATGTTTTTAAAGATTCCAGATGTCTCACAATTCTTTAGTAGTGGTAGCCTGTTTTCAAGATTCAAGAGATGAGTTTACAGGGAGCTCAGACAAGAACATGTAGTCTCACCCCACTAACTCTGAACATGAAGACTGTGATGCAGTCAAACTTCTGCTAAAAGTTTGTCTTCTTGAAGTTTGATTTCTTCAGTCCCTCTTGCAAATAGGGTGCCTGCAGCGTCCTCCCTTGCCTGGCCCGGCATGCCTTGCTTTCTGTGTCGTAGTGAATAAGAGACCAGTCCAGAACTAAACTTTCTAGTTACAGTACTAAAATTCCTTAATTAGGGCCTCCCTGGTGGCGCAGCGGTTGAGCGCTGTGCTGTGGAGCTGTCGGTGGCGTGCGATGCGAGTTCGACGCCCAGCCAGGGAGAATCCCACATGGTGTGGCGGACCTCTCCTGCCTTGCCCGCTGCTCCCCTCAGCAGTGTATTTCTGACCTGCCTGTTCTGCTCCCCACTCTGTCTCTGGTGAGCCCTCTCGCCGCCCCACTCCTCTGGCCTGTACCCCAGCTTGTATGTATAAATAAATAAATCTTTAAAAAAAATAAAAAAAATAAAATTCTTTAATTAAATAATTTTATTTTAAAAATACATTTTAAATTCATTCATACAGAGTAGGATATGGAGATACAGGGTGACTGAGACAGGGACAATTTTGACAAAGTCACCTGCTGTAGATGCACTTGTTTTGGCCGGAGAAGGCAAGGCTTCCCATGTGCCATAAAAGGTTGCTGCTGGCTAAGAAAGTGTCCAGACCTTGAATTCTCGACAAAGGAATTTCCAAATTTCCTTTCTATCTCCTTTTCATATCCTATTAAGCTATTTTTATTCCATGGTTTGTTTTAGCCTTCTGTAATATAAAGGTTATATTTTATTTCCCATAATTTCAATCACTTCATGGTTATACATATGAATAAAATTTTCCATATTAAATCAAATTCTTTAGTAAGATGAATTCCACTGATTAATAGTCCTTAAGAATATAGGAAAAACAAACCTTAATTTTAGTGTTTATATAAAGCACCTTGGTTAACTCCTAACATATTCATATCTTCAGCAGCCATCTGCTGCAGGAGGAGCCCTAACACCCACTTCTTCAGCAAAGGAAAAATGTACATTAAGAAAATACTTTAGAATTTCATTCAGGTCTAAATTCAAAATCTTGCCTTAAACTAAGAACTCAGGAGGAATTCATTAAAATTGTTACAGAGGATTTGATAGAAACTCAGCTTTCCTTCTAAAAGACAATTCCGTAGCACTTAGAATAATACCCCTGAGAAACATTAAGCAACAAGCCATGATTTCTCAGTCTCCTGTCTCATTTGTTTGAGAAGATAGTTTTCCTTTTGTGAGAGAGGGTGAAAATGAGGCCATTAGTTTTGGTTTTCACGCTCTTCTTAGCATTTTACCAAACTCACTTTTCAAGTTAAATTTTCAGCTTTTTCTCTATTGAGGTGGATAAATTGGTGGTGGAAACTTACGGGGAATATACAGTAATGTAAAGGACACGAATAAAAATAACAAAAAAAAATGAAGTAAGCCCTTTAGTAAGTAGGTTTAATACTGAGAACTGACATATTAACAGAGATTAATATACATCGCTAAATTTCTAACCTATGACCCACAAATAAGTTCTAGTCTCTATTTCCTCCTATCTCACCGGTGATGTGGATCGTTCCACACCAAATGCAGAGTAGCAAGGAGCAGTGAACTTGCCTTCCCCTTTGTTGGATCAGCTAACCATGCAAGGCTCTGTTAAAAACATTTTTGATTTTTCTGTATATGAATTACATGGTTTTTAGATAATGTAAAAGATATTTTTAATTGAATACTGATATAGATTGGTTTTTCTAATACTGATAGAATTCTAATATTATTTTAAAAATAAAACAAAGTACTAGTGGTCAGTGATTACATTTTCCTTTGCAACACTTTTATGATTCCAATAATTTTCTGCTGTGTTCAAGGATATTTTATAGGTCAAAATAGAAAGTTATTTGGGTGTGTGATTTTAGGACAGGAAATAAGGCCATCTTCAAACTAATAGCCTCCCACTTATCAGTGAGAAATCTTGGAATTCTATCCTGAAAGGTCCAATTCTTTTGGGAGTTCAGGAGGGAAGGCAGCATTACTTTTAAAGAGCTGTAGGGTATGGTTTCCAGGGTTCTTTGATATCTTTCTTGTTTTTTTTTATTTTCAAGATTTTATATTTTAAAACAGTTTTAGGTTCATAGCAAAGTTGAGGGATAGGCACAGAGTTTTCCCATGTACCCTCTGCCCTCACATATGCGTAGCCTCCCCCATTATCAACATCCCTCTTTGAGTGGTACATTGGTTACAACTGATATAGCTACCTTGGCATATTATAATCACCTAAAGTCTGACTGGGTATGTTGGTGGTGAGTGTGGTGTGGTAATATGTATCTGAAGAGATGTGACCCTATCTCTGAATCATATACAGTGCTGTAAACCAATGTTACCTCAAAAAAACACAATAAAAATTAAAAAAAAGTTCACTGTTTACATTACACTTTGTACACTTACATTATACTTTGTGTACATTACACTTTGTACATTACTGAAGAGATGTGACCCTATTTCTGAATCATATACAGTGCTGTAAACCAATGTTACCTCAAAAAAAAACACAATAAAAAAATTCGATGTTTACATTACACTTTGTATTGTAAATTCTATAGGTTTGGAAAAATGTATAATGAGATGTTCCATCATTACGATATCATACAGAATATTTCCATTGCCCTAAAAATTCTCTGTATTCTGTTGATTCATCCCTCACCATTCTCCCCCAACCTCTGGTAATTGTTGATATTTTCACTGTCTCCATAATTTTGACTACTTTCACTTGGAGCTTTACATAAGGTTTCCCTATTTTTTTTTTATGCTTTGATGACTGTTTTTTTTAAAGTGATAAATAATACTACATGTTTTAGATGTACCTCAGTTTATATGTCCATTGTCCTACTGAAGGACATCTTAGTTTCTGAAAATTAGCAATTATGAATAGTTGCTATAAATATCTGTATGTCAGCTTCTGTGTGGATATAAGCTGTTAACTCCTTGAAGAAATACCAAGGAGCTTATTGCTGAATTTATGGTAAGACTATGTTTTGTTTTGCAAGAAATAGCCAAGCTATCTTCCAAACCACTTTATATCATTTTTCATCCCCACTAGAAATGTGCAGGTTCCTGTTGTCTCATCCTCACCAGGAATTGTCAGTACTCTGGATTTGGGTCATTCTGATAGGTGTGTGTGGTATCTCAGTGTTGTCTTGTTTGCATTTCCCTGATGGTATACAGATGATGTGGGCCTTCTCTTCATATGCATACTTGACAACTGTGTATCTTTGGTGAGGTACCTGTTTAGGTCTTTGACCCATTTTTAAGTTGATTTATTTTCTTATAATTGGATTTTCTTATAACTAAATATTTTAGAAAAGTTCTTTATCAGATGTAGATTTTGCAAATTATTTATTTTTAGTTTGTGATTTGTCTTCTAATTCCCTTGACATTTTCTTTGGCAGATCAGAACTTTAATTTTAATGAAATCCAGCTTATCAGTTATCTCTTTCATAATCATGCCTTTGGTATTTTATCTAAAAAGGTACTGGCATATCCAAGGTCATCTTATTTTCTTCTATGTTATTGAAAGGGCACAAAAATCATTCTGTATTCCTTTGAGTTCTTATTGGACTGAATGAGTAATCAAAATAGCATCAGACTGTAAAGGAGAAGCAATTAATTTAATAACATACATATGGAGAATTTATCTGGTTATAAATTTCAAAGAATAATGAAGCAGACCAGGAATATATATGCTATGTTCTAGAAGTAGAGCATCAAGGACAGAGAGGGGAGACTTTACATGACAGACAAGAAAGAAGTGACCTTTTTCTTACGCTGAGAGTAAAGATAAGATTCTTAGATAGAACAAACATGTTTGATAAGCCTATACCTGGATGAAACACTCCCAAACTACATTCTTCTAGCTCTGAAAAGGGAGATCAGTAATTGCTTCTTCAATAAGAAGAGGGGCAAACCTTAGGATATACTGATCTTTTTCAATTAGGGAGGGTTGAAGAACTTGGACAAGTATAGAAACTTCTCCTGCTTTCTAGGCCTTCACTGCTCTCAACTATTAATAATCTGTGTGTGCTAAGGAATGGTAACAGACTTCCCAAGGTTCACAGAGTCTTGATTGACTTTAATTCCCATACTGATGTGACAAGAGGCCTACTCTGAGCCTACTGAGAAAAGTATCTGACTTTTGTTGGGGGGAAGTGGTAGACTCTATCTTATCTAGTAGGACTTCTGTAGTTTTGCATTTTACATGTAATTCTGTGATCAATTTTGAATTAATTCTTGTGAGAGGTGTAAGGTCCGTGTCTAGATTAATTTTTATGCATGTATTTGGCTGTTCCAGCACCATTTGTTGAAAGTTTATCTCTAAAAGTGCCTGTACAGAATTGGTATAATTTTCTTCCTTAAATATTTGGTAGAAGTTGCTAGTGAATCTACCTGGACATGGTACTTTCTATTTTGGAAAATTTATTAACTATTGATTCAACTTATTTAATAGATAATAACTATCTTTGATATCATTATATTTTTATGTATCATGGGTCTTATTCTGCACTTCATTGTCCTGCGCATGAGGTACTTTAGTTTTCTGTTAAACTGTTAGTTGCTTCAGGGTGGAAATAAGTAAGGATGTCTTTCTTAGAAGATGAAAGACACAATGAAGGAAAATTAAGAGAATCAGATTTTTCCTAAATTACAAGAAGGATGGTGACATCATAGAACAAAGCTAATATTATGTACAAAGCAGTTAATAAATTACATTGAGAAGATAGAGTAACTATGAGTGTTCATGGCACCACTCTAACCCAGGCAAATATGGCCCTGGACTAGTGCTCCATGCTTTAGAAGTTCCCACTCTATTCTATGATTATGACTCTCCTCTCAGTGTGAAGATTTTCTGGGTCTAAGGGGATATTCCAACTCAGAACCTGTGACTCCCCTTTAAACCATGCTCCAATGACCCTAAATTTACCAGCTCATGTCCACGGTCTACAGGGACCTCATATCTATTTTCCTAGTTATATACACATTCATGCCCCTAGATCCAAGTAGGGTGATTATTTATACTCATGCCCAGACCCAGAACATATTGGGGAAAACCTGGTCATATTTGTTCTTACTAGGAATTAGACTGGTTGTGGGTACCTGTGAGTCTGCAGGTTCTTAGAGAGCAAACAGGAAGGATATCAGATCAGCTTTCTACTTATGTTTGTAGGACTTTGGCAGCATAGGTCTGGCTTTGTTCCCATCAATATGTCAGCAAAATCACATTGAAAAGACCAATGATGTGGGCATAAAATTCTGAAAAGATGAGTTCAACAATAAAAATAAACTAGAACAAGTCCTAGAACTATTACTGCAAAATTGAGGCTATTAGAGCAGGAGGGAGGATGGGGATGGAATAGAGGCAGCAGGGGGCCCAGTAGTCTATATGGAAGGGCTTCATAGGCTTTGGTGTTATGTACGCTGTGATTTCATACATCTGAGGAGTTGTGAATCTACATTCATATATAGTGTAGTAAACCAATGTTACTGTAATAAGATAAGAGATGAGTTTTATAACATTCAAATCAGGTGGTCCTGATACATGAGTATATGGAATAAAGGTGGAAAGAGGGCCATTCCTGCAGATTGAAACCTTACTAGTGGGGAAATCAGCAGTTAAAAGTGGTAGCAGTGTTGAGGGAGGATTTGATTTGGAAGGAGATTATTGGAGCATGTTCATAGACAGATATGAACTAGTGGAAAGGAAAATAAAAGCTTTTTTTTATTATATACCAACATTACCATAACCTATACTTTGAATATAGGTTCTATACTTTGAGTATAGTATACTTTGAGTAAATGTTCCTTGTTCTCTATTGCAAATATTTTATCTTAATGTTTTTTGATAGTGTATAGAGTTTTTTTGTATTACTACATCTCTGTATATACATGCACACACATATATGTGTATATACACACATGTGTATACACACACACATACTGCCTATCTATCTAAAGTATAATTTGCTTAAATGTAAAACTGAACACACTAATGCACCTAGTATTAGTGATTCAGAAGTAGTGTAGGCCTGACAGTTGCTGTGATGTCCCATAAAGTCACCTGCAGATTTTCAGATTGCCATTGGATTGAATTGTATTCTCAACGCCACCAAACTCACATGTTAAAGTAGTAACAGCCAATGTGATATTATTTAGAGATGGGGCCTTTGAGAGGAAAATTAGGTTTAGATTGAGTTGTGTGTGTATCTCTCATTATAAGATTAGTGCCTTTATAAGAAGAGACACCAACTTCACTCTGTCTCTGCTTTCATGTGGTGCAGAGAGAAGGTGGTTGTCTACAAGACAAGAGGTCTCCCCAGAAACCACCCACGCTGGCATGCTCATTTCAGACTTCTGGCTTCTAGAACTGTGAGAAAATAAGTCATTACTGGTTAAACCACACAAATTATGGTACTTTGTATGGCAACCAGAACTGAGACACAAATCCAGATGAAGTGGCAGATAAGCATAGAGGCTGAGTCCTATAAGACCTGTGCCTACTAAATGCTTTTAAAAAATAGCCCTGAAAGTCATTTAATTTTTCTTGGACTCCTATGGGAAACATATACAATCACATGCCTGAACACAATAACATAGCTGCTTCCATACAATTAACTAGAGACCATATGGAGACAGCATTTTTCTTCCCAGTCTCTAGAAAGCAATTTTCTCTGCTATTGTCATCAGTGTTCTCTGACTGGATACCATCCAGATTCCTGCCTCTGATTTGTATACCAATGGCCCAATAAGACAGACTTGCATATTCATTGGACCACATTTAGTTATCTTGCATGCATGGTTGATGGAGGTAAAGTAGTATTCTTTACAATTTCAAGGCATGTGCATATATAACTTTAAAGTAGTTTGTTGCAAATTCTACACATTAATCTCAAAATAAACACTGATCATTGAGCAGCTACATGGGACTCATGTTTTATGACTAATTTGAGCAAAAATATAAGCACAAATGATAGCAAATATGTGTCTTTTTGGATAAGATTAAAAACTATGATAAGTGACTAATAAATCAATCTGGATTAACATGTTATGGCTTATATTTTGATCCATAAATAGAATCAGTGATGTCATATTCAGGAGAGAAACAAATATTTAAAAATAATTCCCAGACTGTGTTGATTGGAAGTATATTTCCATTTTTCAGATATTATTTAGAGTGGGTCTTGTGATCTGGAAGGGGGTGTAAAATGGAAGAGTTGCTGAGAACCTTGTTTTTGATGCTTCTCTCCTCTGGGGAAGCTGAGCTGGGAGGCAACCTTTTATTGAGCACATGAAGTATAAATTGCAAAGGCTCCTGCCTGACTAGTCCCAATTCTTCTCTGGGAAAACAATTGTCCTCATCCAGAGATGTGCTCAGCTTTGCCTGTATTGCACTGTGGATTAATTTATCAGTATATAATTGTGTTATTACTTCCAGCCTAAAAAAATAGTGTAGACCCATCTTTCCCTGCTCTCCCTTGTTAAGTATAACTATAAAGCACAGGAGACAACTAAAAGATAACTCTAAAAGATAGAATATGACAAAACAAACAGAAAGCCAACAAAGGAACTGACAAAACTAAACCCAAGTAAACCCTAAAAATCTGCCTGCAGAACTGAAGCTGCTAGAATGGGAGGGAGGGAGAGAGTAGAACAAAGGACAGAGGGGCAGAGGCGGCACAACACTGGTCTATGGGAAGGGACTATGGGTGGATGGTGGGGGTGGAATGGTAACATATGTGTGAACAGTGTCAATGTATTCCCCTACACCATATAAAATGTTGTAAACCAATGTTAATTCAAAATAAGAAAATAAGTGTTGCTAAGAAGGTGATGTGGACCAGAGGAACGACACAGCAGAAGAGCATCTTGCATCCTCATAGATAACAGAAAAAACCCGATCAGACCTGGCATTTTTAGACCCTTAATATAACAAGTGAGGGAAGCCCAAGTAGGCTCATTTCCCCCCAGAGCTAGTGGTGGTCCCTCTGACAACACCAGAGAAACCCAATGAAACCAGTAAGGAAACCAACTCAAACTCCCTGCCAGGCCTTAGGCTTGTATTTTCTGCCAAAATTTACTACAACTTGTAGGCAGAACCAGCAAGATAGACTGAGATACAACAGGCACTCCAGTATGAGAAGGCTCTTTTTACCACATGATACTTTCTCCTCTGCTCCAGAGACGTCAGGCTGGATAGATAGAACTAGATATATAGACCCAGCCACCTCCCAGTAAGTGACATAGTATGGAAACCCTCATTGTCCACATAATTCAAGACACTGAGGTCAGGACACAGATAGAAGGATCCAACTAAACCTCTCCCTTATGGAGAGATACTCAGAAGTCCTCAGATGGCATTAGCAGGGACTAGTGGAAACCCCCACAAAACCAAAAAAACGGAGCAGACCAAATTAATACCTAAAGGTCTTGAAAATTAAACTGACAAAGAACTACTGCTTGTACATTTGAGCCAAGGTACACATGATAAAGCTAAATAGTTCACTGTCCGTTAAAATATTTAAATAGGAGCAGTCTCCTTGATAATAAACAAATGCCCAGAATACAATAAAAATTCATTCATTGTGCCAACCAAGAAAATGACTTGAATGAGGAAAGAGAATCAACTGCTGCCAACATCAAGATGAATGAGATGTTGAAATTATTTGATACATATTGTAAAGCAAAATTATACAAATACTTCAAGCAATTAACAATTTTCTTGAAACAAAAAGATAGCAAATAATATCAAGGAAGTGCAAATTACAAAAAAGACCCAAATATACTGTACTAAAATATAGTCAGAGAAATTAAATGCGTGTTGAATGGGTTTAATAGCAGAAATACATAAGGTAAAATAGTCAATTTGAAAATAATCATAGAATTCACGAAATCTAAATAATAGAGAGAAAATAAATTTTAAACAAAGAGCAGAGGCAGGCCCTGCTTCACAATAGCAAAGAGCCAACATTCTTATTGTCAGAGGCTCAGCAGGAAGCAGGAAGAGAGTTGTGTTAGAAGAAATAATAGCTAAAAACTTCTCAAATATGGTGAAGGACACAAAGCTACAGATAGAAGTAGCTGAGGGAAACAGGTAACCCCAGGAAATATATGCCAAGAAATATCATAGTTAGCATTCTAGAATTGAAATTAAACTCTAAAGGGGAACCAAGGAGAAATGGCAAATGCTATAGGGAACCTTAGTCAAGTGGCAGCAGACTTCTCAGCTCAGACTAGAAGCTGCATATTCCTTTTAGTCACAAGAAGGAGGCACAGTCAACTCTACACTCATAAATAAAGGGGAAATGAAAACATTCTTAGATTAAATGAACTAAAATTCCGTTACTGGAAGATCTTCCCATAGGAATGGGGTAAAGGAAGTTATTTTACAGGAGGGAAATAATAAAAAGAAATCTTGGAGTATCAGTATGGAAGAAGGAACAATGGAAAAAAAACAGAAATGTGGATACATATGTAAGACTATCTTTTTCCTCCCAACTTTTAGAAGTTATCTTTAATAATTAAAACAAACATTATGCCATCATCTGATCCACAAGACAATTATATTTCTAAATGGGCAAGGAAGGGAGACGTAGATGAAAGTGAGATTTCTATGCTTCCTGTGAAGTGATAACATGTTGACTTTAGCAGCCCTAACTTATGTATCTATATTCATATCTTTATCTCCATGTCTGTGATTGAAGAGGAAACATTACAAAATAGAGAGTAGTTTAGTAGATACCAATGATTAGGGATGAGAATGGCAGGAAGGAGATGGTGTGGTTATAAAATGGCCACACAAGGGATCTTCCTTGCAAGGTGAGAACTGATCAGTGTCTCAATTGTTGAGGTAGGTACGTGAAGCTACGTATGACAAAATTGTACGGAAGCTAAATTATATGGCCTACAGATAGGTAACAAGTTAATCTGGGGAAATCTGAGTAATATTTGTTCATTATATCAATGTCAACATCTTGGTTGTGATATTATACAGTTTTGTGAAATAATACCATTAGAGGAAAGTGGGCAAAATATAAATGAGAACACTATATTAACTACTACAACTGCATGTGAGTCTGCAATTAAGACATAAATATCAGTTAAAAAGTTAAAGGGCCTAAAATTCCCAACTGATAGGCATATTTCCTTTTCCTTGGTTGATTACTACTAATATATTAAGACTATTTCACAACATGTATAAGAAAAAAAACCTGGGCCTCCCCGGTGGCGCAGCGGTTAAGCGCTGCGCTGTGGAGCTGTCGGCAGCGGCGACGCGAGTTCGACGCCCGGCCGGGGAGAATCCCACATGGTGCGGCAGACCTCTCCTGCCTCGCCCGCTGCTCCCCTCAGCAGTGTAGTTCTGATCTGCCTGTTCTGCTACCCGCTCTGTCTCTGGTGAACCCTCTCGCC
>PVIJ01018486.1:0-26230 GCA_004024925.1 Scalopus aquaticus
TGGTTTCCCTATAGTCCTGTTATAAATGAAACCATTCGATATTTTTCTCTTTCTTTCTGGCTTATTTCACTGAGTATGATCCCTTCTAATTCCATCCATGTTGCTGCAAATTGCATGTGTTTATCTTCTTTGAATGCTGAGTAGTATTCCATTGTGTATATGTACCACATCTTCTTGATCCAGTCATCTATTTTTAGACATCTGGGTTGCTTCCATACCTTTGCTATTGTGAACAATGCCGCAATGAACATACGGGTGCATGTATCCTTTCGGATTAGTGTTTTTGTGTCCTTTGGGTAGATTCCCAAAAGCGGTATTGCTGGGTCGTATGGAAGCTCCTTGTTGAGCAGTTTGAGGAACCGCCATACAGCTACTGAAATTGTTAATCATGATGTTCTGACAGGATTGCACGTAACTCCATCAGCGTGTCACTTCGCCTTCTGAGGGACAGCACATTTTCTCCAAATTTCCGGTGAGTTATGATTTGGGGCAGGAGGACCTAGCAGAAACCCATCTAACTGTGAGGTACCATCAGGCTCTGCTGTGAAATGCTGTGGTTAAGAAAGTCAGGAGAAACATCATCAGTCACTGTCCTGGGGGAAACACCAAAACGAATGAACGCACCGAGTTTCTTCACAGGGAGCCCGGGCTCTGTTGTTCTCACACAAGCTACTCAGGCGTCAGGGTCAGATCCTGCTTGGTTGAACTCTGCTTAATCAAAGATTCTGCTTGTTTTGATTTTGGGTAATTAAGAGGCAAACTGAATGTGAGACTGGTTTTTCATCTTTGGTCTGAATGCTGGGCAGGAGACATTCTTTCTAAAGTGTTCAGATATACTTATCTGAAATAACTTTATTCATTTCAGTGTTGTAGATAATGTCACCTGCCCCAAGTTCTTCCCAGCACCTTGTAGCCAAGATGTTTCTTTTTCTTTTTCCTTTTTTTTTTAAATTTATTTATTTATGCATACGAGATCTGGGGTACAGGCCAGAGGTGTGCAGGGGGGTGAGAGGATTCACCAGAGACAGAGTGGGGAGCAGAAGAGGCAGACTGACTGAAATACACTGCTGAGGGGAGCAGCGGGCGAGGCAGGAGAGGTCTGCCACGTCATGTGGGCATCTCCCTGGCAGGGCATCAAACTCGCACCGCAGCCGCCGACAGCTCCACAGCGCTGCGCTTTACCCGTTGTGCCACCAGCGAGGCCCCCCCTTTTTTTAGGTAACATTGGCTTACAATATTGTATATAATACAGAGGAATAAACATATCTCTCCACATTTATGTAGGCATAATATACCCCGCACCACAGCACCCAGAATTTTCCACCACAGTCCACATTTTGCTCTCTGCTTTCCCCATCTCCCCTGTTACTCTCAGTTTTACAGGTACCTTTATGGGGTTCATTATTTTCTTTAGTTTTGTCTGAGCCTTTGTTTTGTTTCTCTATATTCCACATGACTGAATATATCTAAGTCCAAAAACTTAATTTGTAAACGTTTTGTTCTCTGTGACTAACCTCTGTTTCTCTTCTCTTGGTTCCTTCTGCTTGAGGCCCAAATCCTGACTAGGGAATAAACAGGTGACAGAGCTTCTAATTTCAGTTCATGTCCCTGAGTGGTTAAGGAAAATAGGGAGAATTTATGGAAATGCATCTTGAACTAGTGTTGGGACACAGGAGAAATCACCCTATGGCCTTCTGGGTTTTTCTTGGATTAGACAGTAAACAAAGTAACCTCAGGCAGATTAGCAAAGGAAGCATCAATTTCAGAGATGGAGAAATTATGTGGTTGTAAAATCTAAAGAAAAATGTTCTTTCCATGATGAATAGTATTCCATTGTGTATATGTACCACATCTTCTTGATCCAATTCATCATGGAAAGAAGATAAACACATGCAATTTGCAGTGACATGGATGGAATTAGAGGGGATCATACTCAGTGAAATAAGCCAGAAAGAAAGAGAAAAATATCGAATGGTTTCACTTATAACAGGACTATAAGGAAACCAAATAGGAGAGAGATAACAATGGGGGGGAGGGAGGGAGGTGGAAGGAGGGAAGGAAAAGGGCACAAAATGGAGTAGAAAAGAACACAAGGGACCATGGAGATGGATCATAGGTGAATTGGTGGTGGGCTACCCAAGGGGAATACAAAATGTAAAAGACATAAATAACAATAAAAATATATATATTTAAAAAAAAATCTAAAGAAAAATGGAGGCACCAGAAATACTTACCCTTCACTGGGGGAACTCTATCCCTTGGCAGACAAGCAGGGGCTGAGTTACAGGGTTAAGATGAGATGCCCGAGGAGAGAAGACACATTCACTGATAAGCTTCCAACTGGGTGAGAACCCCTCCCCCCAACTACATTCTTCTAGTTCATCAAAGGGGGTAGTAATAGCGAAGAACAGAAGCTTAGGCCATAAGGATCTTTTCTGTTAGGGAAGGAGAAAGAACATAGGCAATGACCGAAGCTTCTCCCTATCCTCAAGGGATTTCATTGTTCTTAGCTCAAAATACTGTGTGCTGAGCTGGGTGTTTTAGGAGACCAGTTTGAGAATCTTGGGGTGATATCATGTGGGTACCTCTGTAGTTGATACCTGAACCTACTTCTCCCTTTAACTGTATTTCTCTTTCTACCTCATGTAAAAAGTTGATTTTGACGAGTTTAGCATTAAAACAATCAAGTGGGCTTCTTTGAAAGTATTTAAATATATTGTATCTATATGCAAGCGTACACACAAAAGACCGCCTCATTCTGAATAAAATTGAGTGGTTCTCATTACAGCCAATGGGAGTATGAATGCATATCACAAAGGCTGAAATAAATGCTTTTGAAAACCCTTAAACCGTTCATTCCCACAAACCTTGTTTTTGTCTATGTATTATACCACAGCGCAATTTGCTCTTATTCTTTTGCTCTAAATGGAGGCAATATGCGTCAGTGTTGATTCTTTAAATGTCATGATTGTACATTTCCTGCATTCAAAAAATTAATCAGAAATGTAGATGTAGCCAGAAGTATGTGCTAGTCCAGGCCAAGTATTATGCTGGAGGAAGTGCGAGTCCCTGCTGGTATTTGCATGCAGCGCTTGTGGTCTTGGCTTTTTCAAAAACTGCAGTTTTGACATTGACAATGCATCATCATCATCCTTATTCCATGCAGGAAACACCCACTGAAAATAGTTGTCTTTTTTCTCTGCATTTCCGTAGGCAGACCATTTTCACAATCAAGTTGCATAGAAACCCCTCATTCATAGAGGGTGACATCGAGCTGAATCAATGCAACATTCATGGCCTCTGCTTTGCTGAGTAGCAGGCAGTCACTTTGGAACCACCCAATTTCTTTCTTTGGTAACAATCCCAGAGCAACACCTGCACCGAGGTGTGTGTGTGTCTACATGTTATAAGGAAGAAGCCATGAAGTGGGGGCCTTCAGGCTTCTAGGGCTAAGCCATAGTTTAGGCTTGGCTAGGAGTCAGTGCCTCTCAATACTTGGCAGATGCATTTGTGAACGATCTTCTGGAACATTCCAGGGTCTGTGCATATGCAATGCTAGTCTACTTGTAAGTTTAGAGTGAAAATGTTGCTCTTCAGTGACCGATTTTTTAAGAATATCCAGATATCGTGGAGACCAATGAGTGGATGTTTGTCTTATGGATTTTATGTTGTTTGTAGTCCTGTCTATTAGGACTGGTATTATCACATTGAATGATGCAGACCTTGTTAGGTTGACTGTAAGCTAAGGATGTTAGGCTAAAGGCATAAAAGAACTGGAATGGAAAATATTGTGTTATCCAGATCATGTTTTACAATTTATTTTAAAGAGGACTCAGAAAGCACCAACAGTAATTTCATGTAAAGTGAACAGGGAGATCACTTATAATGTGGCTCATTACCAGTTTAAGTCCATGCAAATGTAGTTGGAGGCAGCTGCCTGATACTGCTCCAGAGGCCTAGGGTCTTCTGTTCCAGTGGGATGAATCTATTAGAAATTCAACTTCTGGTAGAAAAATAGCAGCAGTACTCACTGACTAGACAGGGTGCATAGGTTTGGGGAATCTGAGTATTTTAAATTCTATTTTAGTACCAACCTATTCAGATATTCCTATGTTTGCTTAAGAAACATGCTTTTTGAGGGCCTCCCCGGTGGCGCAGCGGTTAAGCACTGCGTTGTGGAGCTGTCGGCAGCGGTGACGTGAGTTCGACGCCCAGCCGGGGAGAAACCCACATGGCACAGCAGACCTCTCCTGCCTCGCCCGCTGCTCCCCTCAGCAGTGTAGTTCTGATCTGCCTGTTCTGCTTACCTGTTCTGTCTCTGGTGAACCCTCTCGCCGCCCCACACCTCTGGCCTGTACCCCAGCTTGTATGTATAAATAAAATAAATCTTTAACAAAAAAAAAAAAAGAAACATGCTTTTTGAGACCTTGATATTTTATAATCACAGAAGTTTCCTAAGTACTTGCACGGAACTTTTTATTCATATTTGGGAGAAATAATATTCAGATCTAATTTATTAATCTGAAAGTTAAAATATAGGAACATAGCATTTTAAGAAGTAGGAACATACCTTATATATGTGTAATATTCATATTTTCTGGTTCCTTTTTATAAGTAGGCACAAATTAGTATGGAAGACATGCAACTTTATTCCCTTTTTATTACCTTAAATATAAGAAATCATAGTGCAATAGGGGAGTGGATGAAAATTTTTTGTATGTTATATATAGGATTAGAAACTGTTTCCTAGAAGCAGATTTGGGGATTTAAATGCCTGATTTCCTTCTGAGTATTTCAAAGTCTTTTAGTAAATGTACATTTTTCTCAGAAAACAGTGACAAAATTTGAGGCACAAGCATAGTTGCTTTTAAATGCAGGTAGGAATAATTTGGAAATTGAGATTTTTTTTTCACCTTGTCCCGGTGTCTGGCATTGACTGAGTCAGTTTTATGCAGTCTAAGCTAGGATTGAGGAAAAGGTAAAATATGCGGCCATATGAACCTTCAGTTATCTTGAGGAATGGAAAACTCCTGCATTTTTTATACTGGTTCTGAATGTTTTCCCCTGGAGCAGGAAATAATCATGAACTTAAAAATGTGGGGGAAGGTCTTCTAATTATGATCATGTTGGGTTGTGGGAAGCTGTAAATCCATCTTTAAAGTCCATTTTTCCTAGAGTAGTAGCTAAGATGAACTTGGACTTGCAGTCTCTCCGTGCATTGCATTCCGTACTCATGCCTTCCATAAATATTTTTGGAGAACCTACTCTGAACCTGGTGTCATTACAGCTACTTGGAAAACAGCAATAAAAGTATAGAAACAGATAAATCTATAATACAATGTTGGGAAATGAGAAGGATTATAAATAATGAAGTATGGAAGGGCATAAAGAATGACAAGGGCTGTAATTTTACATTTTGTGGTCAGGAAAGACTACTTCCCTGAGGAGGTGATATTTGAACACAAATAGGAATGAGTTGATGACTTTAGTTTGAAACACTGGTCTGCCTGGAGATTAAAGCTCCAGAGAGGGACATTCACAAGGGCAAACAACCCGAGGCATGCATTTGCTTGGTGTGTTACTCTGAAAGATACCTGCATGACCTTGAGGAAGGGTAATGGGAAGGAAACAAGGCCAGTGGTGTAGCCAGGTCTATGCCATCACAACCTGCTAGGTGTTTGGCCAGGCTTTGGGAATCCAAGCGTGAAGCACACTGGCTGCTGAATCGGTAAGGGTAGAGGCATGTCCAGGTAGAACCAGGCACTCTCTTCAGTATAAAGCAGATCTCAACAGGGAATGATGATGGATTGGATGAGTGAGATAATGGTGGAGTTGATAAGAAGCCATCGCCTTTGTTGGTTGTTGGGTAGATTGGGTGTGGCTTGGAAAGAGCAGTCATTGGAGATGTCTTGGGAATAACCAGTGGAGTATTTGTAAATACTGTTATTCTTGAGTAAGCGCATTTAGTTAGACTTGAACTATAAGTAGTAGAATAGTTTGGTCTGCTTGAAAGTCTGTTAATTTGGACAGTGCCTCACAGGTGGGCTCCAGTGTCCTGGGGTCTGCTTTTCCATGGAACCTGGTCCTTCCTTGAATGAGCAGTGAGTCCTTGAACTCCCAAATGGATCTTGATCTTCTAGCTATGCTCTATCATTGTGAAATCGAGCTCACAAATCAACTTCCTTCACTGCTGACATATCCCTTCTTTATCCTTTGTTAATTCATTCATGCAACAAATACCTACTCACGGTGTTAACGAATGTTTGAGTATCTACTGTGTGCTAAGTAACCAGGACTAGAACTGGCAAATCTCTGCCCTTAGGGCACCTACTTCAAAGGGAAGGTGACAGAAAATAAATAGCTAAGTAAAGAGATAGAGTTTCCCATAGCTGGTCAGCATTTTGGAGAATAGTGCAGCACATAGGCTGGAGGGGAGGAGAGCATCGAGATCCTTGTCTGTGAGGGTCTCTTTGAAAAGGTAAATTTTACCTCTTAGAGGTAAAATTCAAAGCTGGCAATTGAGAACCTCCCTGGTCGGGGTTAAGTCTCACCACTGTCACCACTACTGCCTGAGTTCGATCCCCAGCCAGGGAGCTGACCCACATAGCCCTATAAACCTGTCTTGTCTCACCCACTACTCCCCTCAGCAGTGTATTTCACTCAGTCTGCCCGTTCTGCTTCCCACTCTGTCTCTGGTGAATCCTCTCACCCCCTGCACCTCTGATCTCCACCCCCGTTCTTCTAGGCAAAAAATAAAATAAAATTTTAAAAAACAGGCAAAGGAACAAACCGTGTGTGTATAAGGGGAGGTGGAGGGATCTGCCCTAGGAGAGGAAATAATAGTTTTAAAAGCACAGAGGTGGGAGTGTCCCCTAATGAGTTCTTGGCATAGCAAGGAGACCAGTATCTTGGAGCAGCTTGAGCAGAAGGTAGAAGAGTACTCGGTGGGGTCAGAGGGGCATCTGGGCGTGGAGAGCAGATTATTAAATCTTTGAAAGAAAAAAAAAAAGAGATAGGGATTTAGAGTAGGGGGAGGACCATGTTCTGACTCATATTTTAATGGGATCGCTCTGTTATGTGATTATGGGAATGCACGGTGGGGGTGGTGGCTGGGGGCCAATGAAGAAGAAGGAACACAGATGGGCCTTTATTGATTGCAGGAGCCGAGGGCCCCACATGTGTTCCAAGGTTTGTTGCTGTCCTCAAGAGTCATTCTCACTGTGGAACGATCTATCCCACACACATGGGAGACATTTGTTATTTCCTTATCACTTTAGGTTTGCATGTATGTTTTAAATAATCCCTTTTTCTCCTTTCCAAAAGGGGATTATAAGTGTCTTCTCAATATAGATATTGAAGTCCTCATAGAGAGTGAAGTCTGGAGGTATGGTTTTGTTTTTATTTATTTCATTTGTTTATTTTTACTATTTTATTTAATTTATTTTTGTTTTCATTCATTCATTTCATTTATTTATTTATTTTTTAAAGATTATTTATTTATGCATACAAGCTGGGGTACAGACCAGAGGCGTGGGGCGGCAAGAGGGTTCACCAGAGGCAGAGTGGGGAGCAGAACAGGAAGATTGATGGAAACACACTGCTGAGGGGAGCAGCGGGCGAGACAGGAGAGGTCTGCCGCGCCATGTGGGATTCTCCCCGGCTGGGCGTGGAACACGCATCACCGCTGCCGATAGCTCCACAGCGCAGAGCCTAACCACTGTGCCACGGGGGAGGCCCTCATTTCATTTATTTTTACTAAATCACTGAGAGTTACCAGGGCAGGACAGGCCAAATAATGGTTGTAAAATATCTCAAGACTATGCCAAGCTCAATGAGTGTTCTGTACAGCGGGTCAGTGTGAAAACCCGCAGCGATTCTGAAATTACAGGCATGAATGCCGAGGCCATTCCCAGCTCCTGGGCAGACTGGCCTGACTTGGCAGTGAGTGAAGTCACTGTCATTTGCTTGGTATCTATGACAAAGCTGAACATTAAAGTAGCGCAGCCCCGTCCGCATTGTCATTCACCTACGGGGTGTAATTCTATGTGTTTTACAGATAGATTCACTTTGAAATACACTTGCTGGCCCCTAATCATAGCTGGCTAGTTTTCAAAAATTGAAAATGTGAGTGGTATCTAATCGCATCACAGTCGCCCGGTTCCCCAAGGCTCATTTCACATTGTGTCTCTGCATGTCTGACCAAGGGCTTCAAGTCAAGCTTCTGTGAAGTGCAATGAAAGCTAAAAATGCTACAGTGGGCAGTTCTTTTTCTTACTCCCAAAAGATTGTTTATCACAAGAGAATAGAAATAGATTCGTAAGCAACTTTCAAGCTATTACTTTTGCAGGAGAAACCTAAATATAGCTGAGAGGGTAAGAAAGAAGATAGGATTTACCTTCTAGAGATTATCTGACTTCGTTGTTCCAAGGAATTCAGCCTGATTATAAGTGGACGGTGAACCACTGACAACTGCATCAGTTCCTCCTGGACTAGAATGTCTGAACTCTGGAGAATTTAGCAAGACCTCTCTATTCCCCCTGACGTGGAGCTGTCCTTCATCTATGCCCTAGTTGGGGTTCCTTTTGGGATCGCTGTAGTAGCTGCTGGCCTGGAAGTATACATAATGTAATTAGGTATAGGCTTTCATATTCCCACTGGAGAAGGTAATACTGATTTACAGTCTCAGCAGGAAAGAGTTTGAGAGTGCTCTTTTTCTATGTCAGAATCAACTTTGGAATGTACTGGATTTGTAGACATGATCAAGGTTGATGTTTCATTGTTATTTTAATGTGTTTAATTCAACACATTTTTATTGTCTTGTGATGACTGTACCCCTTTTTGAGACTTACCCATTCACACATCTTGCCCATTTTCCTCATCAGTTATCTATTATGTATCCTACTATTCAGACATTTAAACTTTTTTATTTAGCTGATTCATCAATCTTTCCATTTACTGCCTTTAGTAGTGCATTAGAATACTGTCCCTGCCCCAAGTTTATAAAAAAGTCTTGTTGCTATATTTTTATACATGAAACCATGAGCTGTTTATAAATTACTCTTGTCTGAGCTTTAATCCTAAATTCTAGAGCAAACTCCAACAGTCACAACAGATTTTTAGTTAAGGTTTCTATTTTCATATCTAGTTTGCTTTCAATAATTTAAATTCTAATGCCCCATTTTTTTCTCTTTAAATAACTTCTAAAAACCAACCATCCCTGGAGAACATATAGCCAATCCATAACTTATCCCGGGTGTCAGAAGGAAAGGAGGGACAGAGACAGGGCTGGAGCCCTAGCCCTGTAGCCAGGACCCACTGCCAGCCTTCACCTAACAGAGGACGAAAGGGAGAAAAAGGAGAAAAAAAGAAACTTATCCTGGAGGAAGCACCCTAGGTTGCCTTTTTTTTTTTTTTTAATGAGAATCTTGATCAAAGAAAGAAAAAGTAGGAAAATAGATCCAGGTTTCTCTGCCTCCAGCAGGGCTCTTACCTTGTAGCAGCGTTGACGGGCTCATTCATTCCATGAACATTCAGCAGCATCCTTTCCTAATGGGACGGTGTGATCTAGGGCTGCGACTCCAGAACAGGCAAGGGACTTTGTTCCCATCACTGGAGATTTGTGTCCAGAGCAGACAGACAATTCACAGCGTAAGTGAATATAATGTAATGTGTTTGATATGGAAATGTTATGGAGGTGGTGATATGTGTTACAAAGCAGAATGAGCAAGAGAGGTGGGCAGCAAGGGGCACATGGGTGTTAATTTGAGACCGCCAGCTGGGAAGCCCTCACTGCCCAGGGCCACCTAGTCATAATCTAATTGATTTCCAGTTAGATAACCTGACATATGGCTGTCCCCATAGCCTATCATCTGTATGATGCCAAGATATTTTTTGTTTAAAACTTGCTTCTTTTTTGGGCCTCCCCGGTGGCACAGCAGTTAAGCGCTGCGCTGTGGAGCTGTCGGCAGCGGCGACGCGAGTTCCACGCCTGGCCGGGGAGAACCCCACATGGTGGGGCAGACCTCTCCTGCCTCGCCCGCTGCTCCCCTCAGCAGTGTATTTCTGATCTGCCTGTCCTGCTCCCCACTCTGTCTCTGGTGAACCCTCTCGCCGCCCCATGCCTCTGGCCTGTACCCCAGCTTGTATGTATAAATAAAAAATAAATCTTTAAAAAAACAAAAACAAAACTTGCTTCTTTTTATTGACACAGATAATTACGAAAATGATGAGGAACACTCTATGTAGCAAACTATAAAACAGTATTTTCTGGACAAGATAGGACATAAAATGTGTCCATGTTTGCATATAAAACTGGGTGATGATTAGAGGCCTGTCATTTTCTGCTTTACTTGGAGAACGGTCCTACTGGGATTACAGATTAAAAGAATTCTCTATTTTCCAAGGTAAGATAGCGTAAAATAGGTAAAACAGGTAAAAGGAAATATGTGTACTAAATTGACAGGTGATTTCATTTTACAGAAATGAAAAATAGTTTAAGAAAGATTTGTGCAGCTGGTAAACCAGAATAACACTAGGCAGGAGTAGCTAAGAAAGATAATTGTTCCCAAACATCTTCTCCATCACATCCTAGGGTTCACACTCACCATTTATTTCTACCTTGAAAACACACAGACTACCTTGAAAACTTGCAGACCCTGTTGGGAGAGGTTTACTTTAGTGAAGACCCATGAAAGAAGTTACTTGTTACTTATTACTCTACTGAGCATGAATGCAAATTCAGAATCATTCTTTTTTTTTTTAAAGATTTTTTTTTAATTTATACATACAAGTTGGGGTACAGGCCAGAGGCGTGGAGTGGTGAGAGGGTTCACCAGAGACAGAGCGGGGAGCAGAACAGGCAGATCAGAAATATACTGTTGAGGGGAGCAGTGGGCAAGGCAGGAGAGGTCTGCCGCGCCATGTGGGATTCTCCCCGGCCGGGCGTCGAACTCGCGTTGCCGCTGCCAACAGCTCCACAGCGCAGCGCTTAACCGCTGCGCCACCGGGGAGGCCCCAGAATCATTCCTAAGTTATTACTGTGGGTGAATATTAGCAACAGATTAGCCAGCCCTTGCAATGAGCATATATTTTTATTTGTTCCATTTTATTTTTACACATAATCCATTAATGGATTTCTTTCGTGATAAAAAAATAAGGGAGGGGGAAGTATTGCATAAAGGGAGACTATACAGTCATCTCAAATAAATTTTTTCATATTTTTGTAAAGAATTTATAACTTACATCTTATTTCAAGACTCCTAAAGATAGCCCTTTTTATTAAAGGAAATATGCTAAAAGAAAAAGTATTGCAAATATCTCTATAGCTAAGCTTACATATTTTTTTTAGAGCAGGGGAGAAAAATACAGTAGCAATAAGTGGAGGAAGGGAAATATGGAGGACCACGAGCAATAGGAACTTTTTCCAACCACCTGGAAAATCAGAAATCAAAAAGTTCTCTAGTGCTTGGTAAGAACTGTAGTGAAGGGCTAACGTCAATAAAAATGCTGAAAAAATACTTTTAAATTGTAAAACCTATATTCATACTTTTGAAATAGTTTTAATTAATGGGTATTAATCCAGAGCAGTATTTATCCCCCAGAGTACTAATATTTTAACATAGGACCTTCACATTTCAATAACTCTTAATTTTGTTGCCATTAACAGTCTTGTCAAGAAGATATATTAAGCATTGTAGTGTAATGGGGCTGAAGCCAATTAGTGTTATAGGTGGTGCCCCCAGGAGGGGGATGCTGGTGAGGATGGACAGCCCCAGGACAAAGGCGGACACAGTACCAGTGGAGACTCTGATAAGAAATATAAGCAGGAGGGCGGGGCGGGGAGGGGGGCTCCTTTGTGCCGCAACGGGATGAGTCTTGGCCTCTGAAGCTGTCTGCAGCTGATACAGCAAGAGTTCAATCCCCAGCCAGGGAGCTTCCCACATGGTTCAGCAGACCTTTACTGTCTTGCCCGCTGCTCCCCTCAGCAGTGTGTTTCAGTAGATCTGCCTGTTCTGCTCCCCACTCTGTCTCTGGTGAATCCTCTCACCCTTGGCAACTCTGACCTACACCTCTAGTTCTTGTATATATAAACACACACACACACACACACACACACACACACACACACACACACACACACACAACTACAGAAGCAGCTCTAGGATTCAGCTTACAGAATGTCAACATTTTCAAATCTTCAGTGATTCTGGGGTCAGCAATTTCTGCCCCCACCATGCTGACCTTCCAGAGTGCTGTTGGGGGCCTCTGAAGGACACAGAGAGGCTTAATAGCCAATCTTGGAGAAGAAAAGTCTGGAGGCTTTGCAGGTGCCAAGCCACTGAATCTGTTCCTGGTTTTGCTGCTGTTACAGCCTGGCAGGAAAGGCAAAGACCCAGAGCTGGGTGCCTCGCTGAGCTGCGTGAGTGTGGCTGTTTGTTGGGTCATTCGGCTGCTTCAGCTGCTGTTTTGAGGGTAGCTGGTCTGGTGCTATGCAGGGGCAACTCGGCAGCTCCGGGAGCATCTCCTGTTGTGTTGTCTCCTGTCTTCGTGAATTGGATTTTGGCCTGTGGTCTGGCTGCCACGTGTTCCTCCTCAGCAATGGGAAGATGCCATTTTGGGAATATGAATATTTATGTTGCCATCTTGGGAGCATTTCTGTTTAGGACTTTAAAACAATGGACAAGGCTTTGGGTGAGGTAAATGACCAATTTTGGTCACAGTAACTCTTTGTTTTCCCTGGTTTGTTAAATAAATACCATTATTGTTGTTCTCTGAACCTGAGTAGTTTTGCAGTTGTGCACACAGGTGAAGAACTCAGACAATGAGCAGCAAACTATTTGGGCAGTGTCCTTGGCCAGTTTTAGTGTCCCTTGCTGCCCTGTATCAGTAACATCTATTTTACAGAGGATTAACACTCAGGTGCATGTTTACACACATACATGTACATATATACCTCTCTGTCACCTATGAGATGCAATGCCTTGTAGTCTTGAATAGCAAAATCAAGATGAAAACCCATACTTTGTCATTTTGAGACAAGATTGCAGACTGAGTATCAAATTTTCTAATCGTCATCATAAAGAGAGAAACTAAACTCAGGGCAGTGGGAGTTCATGCTATAAAAAATGTCACTTTGTCACACTAGGTGTTTGGGTTTGGATGTTCACCCTGCTATTGAGGTTTTTTAAACTGACTGATCGCCTTCCTGAGAATGACCCCCTTTGTGGCCAGCGGCCTAGGCCACTGCAGCTTATTTATTCTTCCCAACCTGAGAAAACAGTGGCAGTGGGATGATCAGCTGAGCACATCATTGAAATGCAGCACTTCTTGTCCATCCCACACTCCTGAGTCATCTCCCATCTGTGGTTTCTGGGCCTATCTCTGAAAAATAATGTTCAGTGCATAAATAGACCCCCATGGTTGAGGAAAAAGCACGGAACGGCCATGTTCTGTGGCGAGTAAGTCCTCCCTTCAGTAATTTCTTTGATACTGAGGCTAAAATGCTAGGGGAGGGCCTCCCTGGTGGTGCAGTGGGTTAAGTAGCAGCACTATGAAGCTATCCAGAGTCACTGCAGCACGAGTTCGATACCTGGCCAGGAAGCTTCCCACATGGTGCGGCAGACCTCTCCTGTCTCACCCACTGTTCCCCTCAGCAGTGTATTTTCGTCGATTTGCCTGTTTGCTCCCCACTCTCTCTCTGGTGAATCCTCTCACCACCCCACACTTCTGGTCTACACCCAGCTTGTATGCATATATAAATAAATCTTGAAATACAAGGAGAAAGTTCTACTGTTTTGAAAACTTAATGTTCAGGAGGAAGATCCTGTCTTTTCTTGTCCCAATATATAAATACATCTTTGTTTAGGTCTTTCCTATACTTCCCTCTTTCTCCTCCCCCTCCCCTCTCTCTTTCAACTCTCACTTCCCTCTCTCCCTCTCTCCTGCATGGTTCACACCAGTTAGTAATTAGACGCTCACATATCTTCATACTTATTTTACTGCTTCACATTCACCTTCAACATTCACTTTATTTTGTTCTTTTTTTTTTTAAGATTTTTAAAAATTTATTTTATGCGGGCCTCCCTGGTGGCGCAGCGGTTAAGCGCTGGGCTGTGGAGCTGTCGGCAGCAGCGATGTGAGTTCGACGCCCGGCCGGGGAGAATCCCACATGGTGCGGCAGACCTCTCCTGCCTCGCTCACTGCTCCCCTCAGCAGTGTACTTCTGATCTGCCTGTTCTGCTCCCTACTCTGTCTCTGGTGAAGCCTCTTGCCACCCCACGCCTCTGGCCTGTACCCCAGCTGTATGTATAAATAAATAAATCTTTAAAAAAAAATAACAGGCTAATGTGCATTGTGAAGTGAGAACATTCAGTCTTTAAAAAAATATATATATATTTTATGCATACAAACCGGGGTGCAGGCCAGAGCCGTGGGGCGGCTGGAGGATTCACCAGAGACAGAGTAGGGAGCAGAACACGCAGATCGATGGAAATACACTGCTGAGGGGAGCAGCGGGCGAGGCAGGAGATTCCCGCGCCATGTGGGAATCTCCCTAGCTGGGCGTCAAACTCGCTTCTCCGCTGCCGACAGCTCCATAGCACTATGCTTTAACCCACTGCGCCAACAGGGAGGCCCTATTTTGTTCTTTTTACATTTGTTGTTTACTGGGAAATATGTACAGATACAGTACCTAATTGCTGTAAGAAAGAGAAGACGCCCTTTATAAGCAGTCAAGGAGGATTGTTTCATAAGGCTCAATGATTATAAAAGAGACATTTACAGAGAGAGGAGATACTACTTCTAGAATTTCAAATAATAATAAGCCCAACACCCAGAATTTGTAGTGACTAACATTTGTTCATATTAGGTTCTAATTTTTTTTAATTTAAAGAGATTATTAGTATGTATGACAGAGACTAAATATGACTAATTTAACCTTTTACCAACACCTATAGCCAACCTCAGAGGCAACCAATATCAGATATTTAGTACTTATTTTTCTATTCCATTTACACAAATAGGTGTGTATTCACGAACTAAGAGTGTTATTTTGGTATATGTTTTGTTCCAATAAATTAAAAGATAGTAGACTGGTCAGTCTACATTTTGCAGCACTATATTTTTGAGTTGTGTCCACATTCTGTCTGCTTTACAGCATTCCATCCTGAGACTGTCTTAGAACAGGAATATCTATATCCATTTTTTACTTGTAGACACTAAGATTGTTCCCTTGATTTTACTATTGAATATTAATGAGAAATGCTTTGTGAATGTGATTGCCAAATTGTCCACTGAGCTACTATCAATTTATGCCTCTACTCAATGTATCTGAGTAGACCATTTCTCCCCCACATTTGCAATACATTGTCAGGTATACCAGTTTTTAGAAATCTGATAAATTATATGTAATAGGGTTATGTTCATAATTTAGTTCTTCAATAATTAGTAATTTTGGTCAACTTTTTTTGATTTATTGACTGTTCTGGTTTTCACTTTCTGTCTCTTTTCTAATTGACTGTGCTTTTCTATTTATTGATGTATAGGTGTTCTTTACAAATTCAGGAATGAGGACTTAAGGATGACTTTATTTGTTTTTTGGCCTGAGAAACTAGAAGAATTGAAATTGCTATTTACTGATATGGATAAGGGTTATACTTTTATATACTTCTACTTGTTAGGATAATGAGTAAACTATTTCTGATGGATTTCCTCGGCATAGTAAGGGTTCAGAGAAGACAGTAATAATTATGGTTCCATCTCCGAAACTCAGAAACAATAGTTTCTGGTCTGTCTTCTTACCTTGGGTCAAAGCTGGTTCCAATTCTCCAGCACTATTGTTGTATTCTTAGTCACATCAGTGATGAATGATGATCCACCTGACGAAGTACCTCCCTCTCTTTTAGAGTTTTCTTTCTCCCAGGGCACTTGGCCTAGTTTTAGGTTGTGTTATTTTCTACAGCCACAGGTCTCACTCGCCGCAGTTATGAATGTCAATGCTACTTTTTATTTTATTTTTTTAAAGATTTATTTATGCATTCAAGAGCTGGGGTGTAGGCCAGAGGTATGGGGGTGAGAGGATTCACCAGAGACAGAGTGGGAAGCAGAACAGGCAGATCTACTGAAATACACTGCTGAGGGGAGCAGCAGGCAAGACAGGAGAGGTCTGCTGCACCATGTGGGAAGCTCCCTGGTCAGGGATCAAACTTGTGCTGCAGTGGCTGATGATAGCTTCATAGTGCTGAGATTTAGCCACTTGCACCACCAGGGTGGCTCAATGCTAACTTTTAGAGAATACCACATACTGCTCAATCTTTTGGAAAAACAAATCTTGTTCCAAGAAACTGACTCAGTTGATAACTTCAGTAACCTTCAGATGTCAGGTGATATAGATTAGACTGGGAATGACTGGAAAATCTAAAAATAACTCTGAAGAATTTGGCTGTTATACTATATACTTATGACCTATATGTCTGTGTATACACGTCTTTATCATCTATCATTTAGGATAGATGCATTTTCCCCCATGTGGAAAACGCAAAGTATATTTTGCTAATAATTTTTGTGCCTAGGTTGAATTTTCAAAATCACCAAATTTCGGAGTTAGAAATGCAATTTTAGTCTAAGGAATTACGGAAAGTTTTATCCTATCATTATCTATATAGTTCTCTTTCATTTTCACTGTCCTTTTCCTTCTGGAATTTTGACTGATTTATCTGTGTTTATCTTCTTCTTTCATACTTTTAATTTCTTTATCTTTCCACTACTGTGAAATTCATTTTTCATTATAATAATTTATTCTTCAACATTTCTTTAATTTAAATGTTTTATTTCAGTGACTACATTTTGTATATTATTTATACTTATTTAATTTTTCTCCCTGCATCTCCTTCTTTCAAAATATCCTCTTTTTGTGGGATTCAGTTTTTACCCTCTTGAAACATAGTTATATGGAAGTATGTTCATTCAGATTGTTCTACTATCTGTTTCTTTGATTATACATTCTCTGGTCTGACAATTATGTTGCCTCTACTTCGTGTGGTTAATGTGCATTTTTCTTCCATAGGTATACTCTGGAGAATCTCATTCCTTGTTCAGGTAACCCTTTAAGTTTTATCAGAGCTGAATGGGTAGTTAGATTAGTTTTTCTGTTGAGAATTTCTCTACAGTCATGCATTGTTGCTTACTGATGATAATATTTTCTGGTAAATGAAGGATATCCTTCTGTGTTGGTTCTTCAGTGTAGGTCTTTAGAAGTTTCTCCATGTCTGATACAGCCCTTTCTCAAAATTGTGTTGGTCTCATTGCTTTCAGTGAATCAGATCTGTTAATAATTTCCCTCCCTTTGTTCTTATTCTTCAAGATTGTGGCTTTAGTGGAATGGGATGTGTCTGACTGGTGAACAGTAGTCATCCACCTATTTTTCTCTATCTTTTGTAGTCCTTGATCACTTTTAATTATTTCAAGGCCAGTCGCTTGATATGACAACATTAGCAGTGACTTTTCTAAACTTAGGGATCATGGTGAACAAAACCATATGAGATTAAATCAAATACCTGGGATAATGACATAAAGAGAGGCAGTAAATGCAAGATATATGAGACTGTTCTGGTCATAAAATACTATGCTGTTGCAGTGGTTATGACATCAGTAGGCAGTACGCAGTAGGGCTTGGGAACCACCTTTGTATATGTGGTTTGTGATTGGCTGAAAAATTGTCACATAGCACATCATGAAAGTGTAGGGTGCATTGACTAATGCACGTGCTTGTGGCTGTTATTTTGTATGTGTAGGGGAATCTCTTTTTCTACACAAATCCTGAGTAACCTGCTGAAAGGAAAATCTGAAGTCATCATTCACTTAAATAATATCCCTTTCGTACGGACAGGATCTCCTGAATCTACTGTAATTCCAAAATTGGCTTAAATTTTCAGTCCCTAGGGTAGGTATCCAGTCCCTTACTCCCATGGTTTACATAGCTTCAATTCTTGCTGGGTTTCTGGTATATGGATAGTTTCCTTCTTTGACTTGAATTTTGGCTGTATATTCCCCACAAGCAGCCTTAATTGAGAAGAGATAGATATCCCATGAATGCTCAATTCATCATCTTGACTGGAAGTCCCAGAAACTCTTATTCGTTTGGAGAAAAAAAAAAAAAAACTTTTTAAGTGAAGCTTCAGACTGAATTTTCTGCTACAAAAGTTTTCAGCCCAACTTTGGAGTGAATGTCTTTATGATTCTTAGCTGTAGCTGTTCCTTTCACAATTACTGACTCTGTTCTCAGCCCAGTTGTTAAAAAAGGAAGATTCCTTTAGTTGTCCCTGTCCATTTTCCTGTTAGATGAAAATAGAGAATTGAAACATCATTGACTTTTCTCTTTAGTTTCCATTCTTCTATAAACTTACTGTTCTCTTTTAGGGATCCCTGTTTGTCAATCAAATGCTTTTTTAGTTCTTGTCTTCTAGGTAAGAAGCATTAACTGAAAATAGACTCTGATAACTAATAAATATTGATCATACATTCTGTAGTCTGTGAATCAAGGTGTAATTTTGACTTCAAGTCTTGCCCACGACATACATTTTGTAATGTATGCTACCAGTGATAGTGTTTCTTCAGATTCATTCTGAGCAAAGCAATCTGAAAGCCTTTTGGAAAGGAGTCAGCATTCCAGATGCCAGCAAGAATATTCCTCATTCATGGGATTTTGGAAAAAGTAAATTCCAGTCCTCATGGATGACTTTAAGGGGTTCAAGACATCAGTGAAGAAGGAGCTACAGATGTGGTGGAAAGAGAATGAGAACTAGAATTTATTTTTTTTATTTTATTTTTTAAAGATTTATTTATTTACATACAAGCTGGGGTACAGGCCAGAGGCGTGGGGTGGCGAGAGGGTTCACCAGAGACAGAGTGGGGAGCAGAACAGGCAGATTGGAAATACACTGCTGAGGGGAGCAGCGGGCGAGGCAGGAGAGGTCTGCCGCGCCATGTGGGATTCTCCCCGGCTGGGCGTTGAACTCGCATCGTGCGCTGCCGACAGCTCCACAGCGCAGCGCTCAACCACTGCGCCACCAGGGAGGCCCGAGAACTAGAATTTAGAAGTGGTTCTTGAAGACGTGACTGAATTGTACTCTCAGTCCGCTGCAATCTTGTGATCAGACATGAAAAAAGAGAAATTGCTTCTTATGAATGAACAAAGAAAGTGGTCTCTAATACAAAAATCTAGTCCCAGGACCTCCCTGGTGGCGCAGTGGTTAAGCACTGCACTGTGGAGCTGTCTCCAGCAGCAACGCGAGTTCGATGCCCCGCAGGGGAGATTCCCACATGGAGCAGCAGACCTCTCCTGCTTCGCCCGCTGCTCCCCTCAGCAGTGCATTTCCGTCAGTCTGCCTGTTCTGCTCCCCACTCTGTCTCTGATGAACACTCTCACTGCTGGCCTGTACCCCAGCTTGTATGCATAAATAAATAAATCTTTTAAAAAAAAATCTAGTCCCGGTGAAGACACTGTGAGTATTGCTGAAATGACAGCTCAAGATTTAGAATATAATATAAAGTAACTTGATAAACATTGGCAAGGTTTGAGAGGATTGACTCCAATTTTGAAAGAAGTTCTTCTGTGTGCACAATTATTTCAAACAGCATCACGGGCTACTGAGAAGCCGTTCATAAAATAGTCAGTCTATACTGTAATCTTCGTTGCCACCTTATTTTCACAGCCTTCATCAGCCACCACCCAAATCAGTGGGAAGAAACCAATATTAAAGAAAGACCCTCTGAATCCTCATTCTTAGCTTGATTTTACAAAAGATCTTCAAAACTTGTTTTGCAAACATTTTTCTCATGATTCCCTGTTTCCTGCTTATCTCCCGTCTCTCCTCCACTTGTTTTTTTAATGTCTCTTGCTTATTTTGCAAAGGCAGCAGAACTTGACTAAAACCTGTGGGATTAGAATTCAGTAGGCCCTTCACAAGCTGTGTTTCAGAGTCCAGGTATTCACTGACCTTAAATTACCTTTGACTGGCCAGAATGAAACTTGTTATTAAAAATGGAACCATAAGTCTTGATTCATGGTTTAGGGTACAGCATTTCAGTAAGGAGCTCATCACAGCCGTAAGAACTCCCACGAGAGTTCATTCCAAGGCAAGAGGTCCATTAAGGAGTAAAATCTGGTGGTTAGCCGGACATGAACACCTAAATAAATGACCAATAAGACTCTGCTAACTTGCATTTTTCTATACTTTCTTTGTTTCCCGACTCTACAAATATTGCTCAGGCCTCCTATTATGAGGACTAACCTGAGCCTTGCCTTTAGTCTTCTTTCTGGTTGACATTACAATAGTCATTTGTCTTATTAAAAGGCCAGTGGCATAGTTATTGACTTGTTATTCATATCAGGCAGTAGATCCACATTAGGCAATAATTCCACCAGCAGAGCCTCCCTGGTGGCGCAGCGGTTAAGAGCAGCGTTGTGGAGCTGTCCCCAGCTGCAGCGCGAGTTCGCTGCCCAGCCGGGGAGATTCCCACATGGTGCAGCAGACCTCTCCTGCCTCGCCAGCTTCTCCCCTCAGCAGTGTATTTCTGTCAGTCTGCCTGTTCTGCTCCCCGCTCTGTCTCTGGTGAACCTTCTCGCTGCCCACGCATCTGGGCTGTACCCCAGCATTATATGCATAGAAGAATAAATCTTTAAAAGAATAAAAATTAAAAAAAAAATAATTCCACCATCAAAAATATTACTAGTTACTGAAGGCTTAGATATTGTTAGTATCTTCTCACAATAAAGTATTTTTAATTAATAAATTTTCAAGCATTAAAAGACATGATGCTGTTGCATACAGTAGACTATAGCACATTGTAAACATAGTTTTTGTATGCTTTGGGAAATCAAAATGGTTTGTGCTTCTCATTTTATTGTAGCACCCATTTTATTTTGGTGATATGTAATCAAAATTGCAGTATCTCTGAGGTGTGCCTGTATATAGGACTGTAGTGAATGTAAATTTTTTCCTGTTCATCATTTTCCAAGTGAATATTTCAAACTAACCCACTCTTGGTGGGATAGCTTGTGGATGGATATACTACTTTCCAATTTCAGTCCAGTCTCTATCTTCAGTCCAACCAGACCTATTGCTTATAACTTCCGGATATAACTTCTGGGAGGATGTAGTACTGCTACTTGTAGAAAATATTAATCTTTGCATGCTTATATACTTTAACTATCCATCTATATCTCCAGTTATAAAAAACAAATTGGTGCCAAGTCATCAGAGTTCAAGAGAATTGATTGTACCATTAATATGACTGTCATTTACTTAGTGTTGTTTGCATAAATTATGCAAATTTATACAATAGCCCCAGGCATCAATCAAATACAAATCTAGCAAGTAGAAAACTGTTGGCATAATTTTTCAGCATTTTGTTGAGTTTCTATTGTTAAAAACACATTTTCACTCTCAGGACCACTGGATATCTTTAGAAATGGTTTCAAAGCCCAGAAGTCCTCAATAAAGTTGCCCTACATAAATGGAAAAATCTGCCCTGGTAGACAGGGATAAAATAGTTTCCATTTTCTAGGGTCATTGATAAAAACATTAACTACCAATATTAACATCTTAAACCCCAGGCTAGCAGATAAGAGAGGTTGTTCTTTAACTAATGGGAAGGAAGGAACAAAACTCTGTTAACGGAAAAAGAATGAGACAGTTTTACTGCACTTTAAATCACTGGCCATTTCACCATAAGTGCAGCTGGTATCTATATAAATGACTTGCCAAATAGAATGAGATTTCTATGGTGTGATCTGATATTTGTGTAGATGGGATATCAGAGTATAATAATTTTGAAGTACGTAGGACATTTTAAAGATATAGATGTAAAAGTAAGTGGTTATAAGATATAAATAACATTTTTGAATTTGAAAGACTAAAATGCTTAAGTCATAATGCAATCCTTTAGAAAGAAATAGCAAGCATTCTGAATACTGTTGCAAGCCTAACACTGATGCTTTGGAGGCTTAATCAAACTGAATTAACTTCCACAAATGTGACCCTAAGGTAGATTGCTGATTATCATTCTCAATTAGTGGCTCCTCTGTTTTTCTCCTGTTTAATGGTCAAATTTGGATACATCCAGGCAGGGACAGCTGTGGATGATTCCTTTCCAAGCTACTCAATTTAGTTCCTGCCAAGATTTCCCCAGTGTCAATTGCAGTGTCAATTGTAATGTTAGTGTTTTCAAAAGAGTGCTTGAAGATTAAGAGTATTTTCCAAAAGAAGATCTAAAAGATCCTATAATCGAACACTTCATGTTGTTTGAATCAGCTATTTTTATAAAATCATTTTAGAAAAGAGACCCACATTTTATTTGTGTAGCTCTCCAGGTGGTAGAATAATAAGGGTAGTTTTCACTTTTTTTGTCTTTTATAAATTTCTAAAATTATTTGCATTATGTTTATTTTTAAATTATTTTATTAACAAAGTAAGGCTTAAATTATTAATAATTAGGATGCTGTTAAAGAACTGATAATGAAAGATAGCAGTCCCTACTTCATCATCCCCACTCCAGAGGTTATTCCCCAGAAGCCTTCATTTCCAATTCTTTCAGTTTTGGGTATGTCCATATTTTAAAAATGTAAATGTATGTATATTGCTATTTATGTAATTTTCATTTGCAACTATTTTCTACTGATTGCTAAATATGAAAGATAAGGCTTGGAGTTCTTACCATTACCTGCCTCCCCCTAACTTCTGACATTTCCCCTTATTCAACCTCCCAATATAGTTAGGTGTCTATTTGTTTATTTTGATTAAATAATTTAGGGGTAACATTATTATAACTAGGTCTATATCATTCAAAGCACAGGTGTCTAGTATATCAGAATATATAACTGCCTCATGCCCATAAGTTTACACGTATCCTTGCTTATCATTAATTAATATCTCTACACTGTTAGAGCAGTGAAACACTCACTGTAGTCAAACACAAAAAGTTAAACTCTCAGTTTAATTTTTCTCCTGGAGGGAAATTATTCCAGAAAGCTTTGTTTTCCTGCTTCTATCAGAACTATAATCTATCTCTTTTTGGTGGGTTCTCAACATTCTGGGCACTTCCCGTCACCTTATTTTTATCTCTCTCTCTCTCTCTCTCTCTCTCTCTCTCTCTCTCTCTCTCTCTCTCTCTCTCTCTCTCTCTCTCTCGATGGATCCTGTTTTCTACATCCTGTGTCTTTTTTTTATTTATTGACTTGTTTGGTAGAGCCGATTCATTCTCCAGAAGTTTAAAAAAAAAAATGTTTGACAGTGTGTTAACTTTCGGGGACCTGGAATGTCTGGAAATGTCTTTATTCCTTCTTATATTTGAATGGTAGGATAGCTAGGTGTAGAATCCTTGAATGAGTCATTTCACCTTACAGTTTTTGTAGGTATTGTTTAATTCTTTTTTAACTTCTTTATGAACATTGATAAATTTCCGGAGTCACATTATTCAGATGTTTGAACTCCAGAACAGAGCTGTTAATTCCTTTACCTTCACCACACTCGCGCCCCCATTTTTTTTTCTTAATCCATTTCAACTATTCTGGTGATTTTTGTTTTGGCTTCTGGTAATGCCATTTGTAATTTACTGGATATTTTTCTTCTTGCTGAGTATTCTTTTTTTGGTAGCCATCTGTTCTTACTTTTAATTGAAATTTCATTGAAGTAATTGTAGATTCTCATGCAGTTCTAGTGAAAATTCAGAGTTGACATTCACACTTGATTCCCTTCAATGGCAATATTTTGTTATACTGTGGTATAATTTTACAATCATATTGACATTGATATAATCCATTGAATGAATTCATTTCCCCAATGACTATGAAATGGGACATCTTTTTATGGCATGTTTGCAATCAGTGTATCTTCTTCATAGACATGTTTCTCTCTGGTTTTTGCACATTGTTTGATTGGAGTATTTATTTTCTTAATGTTGAGTTTGAGGATTCCTTATATAATCTACACATTACTCCTTTGTTGAATATGTAGTTTGCAAACATTTTCTCCCAGTCTATAATTTATCTTCATCTTCTTTATATCAGTTTTGGTAGTAAAAATGATGGAGTCCAATTTATCAGTTTTTCTTTTTATGGATAACGGCTTTGTTGTCATTTCTGAGAACTCCTGTCTGGATCTTGCTCTTAAAGATTTTCTTCTATAATTTTTCTAAATGTTCTGTAGTTTTATTTAAAATTCATAATCCTTGTGAGTTACTTTTTGTACAAAGTGTGAAATTCAGGTCAGAGTTCATGTTTTTCTTATGATGTCCAATTGTTCCAGCAGCATTTAGTAAAATGGTTATCCTTCCTTCATTGAATGGTCATCGTACTTTTGTAAAAAATGAGACTTCTCTTTGTTTTTTGTTTGGTGACATGTACCTATATTTCTGTCCCTCTGCCCTTAGGATACTCTCTCAGTTTATAGATGTGGGTATAGATATAGACACACACATGTATATATTATATATGTGCACACATGATACATGTATCCATATGCATACACACACATATAATATATGTGTATGTATATACACATCTATATTATATTATTAATTTATTTTCATAGTACATGATATACAGTGTATAGTATATAATATAATGTATGATTATATATCAATATACTATATAATATGTATTATATTTTATATATCACTATACTATAAAATAAGTATTGTATGATGTATACATTGTACACATATATTTATATATTGCATGTTGTTAATGATACATTACATTATATTAAATTATATTACATATGGGTTACAGTTTTGTACAACCATCATTACTATCAATTTCTTTGACTTTCTCTTCACCCCAAATAAAAACTCTGTACCCAATGAACATAACTCCAATTCCCCCTCCCCTCAGTATAGATATAAAGTCACCTATTAATATTTTAGATCCTTCATATAAGCAAAATCACATATTTTTCTTTTTGTATATCATTTCACTTAGCATAATGTTTTTAAGATTCATCCATGTTGATCACATATCAGACTTCCTGTTTATTAATGAGTAATATCCCATTGTATGCATCTGTCAGTTTTATGTATTCATCTGTTGATGGATATTTGTGTTCTTTTCACCTTTCAGCTAGTTGTATGTTTTACATTAACTCTTACAGCAACCTTATGAGATAATTATCACCATTCTCTTTTGATCTTTTATCTAGGGGCTAGGTAGCAGATGGATGAGGTTCTCACATTAAGTAGTGTTGAATGAGTTTGATTTGATGTGTCTGATAGCACATTGAGACAAACTCCTGGAACCAACTTAAATGCTCAAAAGCAGATAAGGAAATTGTGAAATATATATTTAATGGAATACAGCCTAGCTACTTCAGGGGGAGAAAAGATGTAATAGTGCCTTTTGCGACAAAAATGGATGGAACTTGGGGTGATTATGCTAAATAACTTACGTCAAGAAGTGAAAGACAGTTTCACTCATTTGTGAAGTAAAAATAACCAAAGAAAGCAAACAGATAAAGCACAGTTGAAGTAATTCTTAGGCCATGGTTACCAGAGGGAAGAGGGTGAGAGAGATGAGGAGGTAAAGAAGGAAGAAAATAGGACAATCGCAATGGGGTTTTGGTGGAGGGTAAATGAAATGTGCACATATGGAGGTGTAATGTTGTACCCCCAAAATTATATAGATATGTAAGTGACTGACAATTAAAAAAAAACTTTACATATGATTTTTAACCATGTGAGGGCCACCCAGAGAATGAGGAAGAGTTTAAGTAGTATTTGATTCTGACTTTCAAACGCCCTCCCCCCATTTTAAGTAAGGAAGCTTCACCTTTACATGACTTACATTTTGCTTAACGAAATGATTGTATATCTAAAATCAATCTGAAAGTAACTTTTAAATGCCAGCAATCCCACTTTTGGGAATTTACCCAAAGGAGACAAAAACACTAATCCGAAAGGATACATGCACCCGTATGTTCATTGCGGCACTGTTCACAATAGCAAAGGTATGGAAGCAACCCAGATATCCAAAAATAGATGATTGGATCAAGAAGATGTGGTACATATACACAATGGGATACTATTCAGCATTCAAAGAAGATAAACACATGCAATTTGCAGCGACATGGATGGAATTAGAGGGGATCATACTCAGTGAAATAAGCCAGAAAGAAAGAGAAAAATATCAAATGGTTTCACTTATAACAGGACTATAAGGAAACCAAATAGGAGAGAGACA
>PVIJ01018487.1:0-18421 GCA_004024925.1 Scalopus aquaticus
TTCTTCCCTCCCCCGCCCTCCCCCTCCTCCTCCCCTCCCCTTCCTTGCCTCTCTCCCTACCCCCTCTGTGCCCCAGTACCTGGCCCCCACTCAACATCTCATTGTCTGTAATGTTTTCATCGCAGTGGCTGCAATCTCAGCGGGAACTCGCAGCTAACAGGAACTCCAGGACTTAGCATTCTGCAGTTTGCTTTTTCCCTCAGCGCTTCTGTCTGAGGTTTTCCTAGCCTGGGACACACTCACTCGTGTTGGGTACACAGGACAGTCTGCGGGGGTGAGTGCGCCCCCTGCTGGCGGGGTCTGGGGCTGCATCTCTCTGGGCCAGCACAGAGATTCTGGCGAGCCCCAGGGTGCTGGTCTCAGCTCTGGGGTGAACCTGGGAGGGAAAAGGGCAGCGGAGAGGGTGTGTCATCTCCACCGTGGGAATGCCAGCTGGGTGCCGTGCCCAGGAGGCGGGCATCACACTCCGCCCTGCTGCTGGTAGACACGGCTTCTCAGGCACCCGAGAGTGATACACACCTGGTAGAGCCCCTGGGGGAGACGTGTGGGACGCCCTCTGCGCGACTGGGTCCGCTGGAGTTTTTAGAGTTCAGAGTTGTCCCCATGGAAGTGTCTACCCTCTGTCTCTCCGGTCTGGGAGGCAGCTCTTTGCTCTGTGGCCTCACTCCTCTAATAGATGTGAGAAAGATGGCTGGTTTTTCAGTTTTTCAGGCTTTTTAAAGATTTGTTTATTTATGCATACAAGAGCTGGGGTGTAGGCCAGAGGTGAGGGGGTGGTAAGAGGATTCATCAGACAGATTGGGAAGCAGAACAGGCGGATCTACTGAAAAATGCCTCTGAGGGAGCAGCGGGGAGACAGGAGAGGTCTGCTGTGCCATGTGGGAAGCTCCCTGGCCGGGGAGCGAACTCGTGCTGCAGTGGCTGTGACAGCTTCACAGGCTGCGACTGACCTCACACCACCATGTTCAGCTTTTTAAATGTTGTCTAACATGGCCTGAAAATGCTTCCTGCCTCCACCACTGGCTAGTTCCAACCTCGTCTCTCATTTTTTTGCTTTTTCTGTCTGCAGCGCCGCCCTCACAGGCACCAAAGGCCGAATTAGCTGCCGACACCGTACAACAGTCGCGCGGTTTAGAACAAGCGTCATTTATGACGCCACAGTTCTCTGGGTCCAGCCTGACTCAGAGTCCTCATAGGCTGACACCGGGGCTTCGGCCTTGGGTTTGGAATTGCAGCGGGCCAGTGCCTCACCCCTCTGAATAGAGATGTCTACACTGCTGTCCCGTGTGTCTCTGGGAGAGTCCACTTTGCTTGCTTTGAGTCCTGGCGGCTGCTTAGGAGGGAAAACGTCCTCCATCCTTTAAGGTCTTGACAACTGGAAATGACTGAATCAGTGCTTGGTGTCCTGATGCTGGGCCTACTTAACGCAGCAGGACCGACTGAAAGCGTAAAATGGACAATGAACAATTCCACTGAGGGTTCTTTACGGGGTGGTTAGCAGTCAAGAGTAGCACAGAATTAGGGCCTTCCTGGTGGTGCAGCGGTTAAGCGCTGCCCTGTGTTGCTGTCGGCAGTGGCAACTCAAGTTCGATTCCTGGCTGGGGAGATTCCCACATGGCATGGCAGACCTCTCCTGCTTCGCCCGCTGCTCCCCTCAGCAGTGTGTTTCTGTCCATCTGCCTGTTCTGCTCCCCACTCTGTCTCTGATGAACCCTCTCACCAACCCACGCCTCTGGCCTGTGCCCCAGCTTACATGCATAAATAAAAATAAATCTTTAAAAAAAACTTATAAAAAAAGAGTAGCACAGAATTAAAAGCAACTCTGGGTGGGAGTCGCTCCCAAGAGCTCCTGAATATGCAGATAGTGAGCGCAGGCCCAACAGCCTCCCAGGCCTCCGGTCTTTCAGTCCAGGCCAGGTCAAAGGGCTGCTCCTTCTCTGTTCCTCGGGCCAGACACTGCCCTCCCACTCCCCCACCCCCGCCCCGCTGGGAGGTCCCTGGCTCTGGGCTTGAAACGTGCCTCCGGCCATCCTGTTGCCCTCGGGGATTGTTTGATTGATTCAGGATTCTTCGGGCCGCCACCTCCTAGAATTCAAAGTCATCAATCAGCTCCAACAATACAGAAATTCTTCACTTGACTTCTTTGACTGTCTTTTAAATGTAAAGGGAAACACACTTCAGAACACAAGCCTCCCCGAGCTACGGCTGGCCCATCTGGCTTTCTCGCCTGTGTGTCAATAGTATTAGGTGGAGCTGCTGGAAAACTCTGGGCTCCGCCCGGACAGACTATGGGCTCTGGGGCTCCTGTCGCATAAGTGTCGCTGCTGCAGGTAGAGTGAGACCTGGTGCACGCAGACCCCGTGGTGCCCCACTCACCTGTGTCCCCCAGGCCCAAGTGACTCCATGGCCACAGGTGGTAAGCTTGGCTCAGAATTATTAAATTAAAATTCAAACCAGGTTAGTATCGCACCCAAACAAACTCCGCCCAGAGGCCAAGTTCATTTCTGACCGCTGGGGTCCATGCCAGTTGCTGGGCTGAATTCCAGGGCGACTGCCAGGTCACCTTCCCTTCATCTGCTCTCCACCCCTCTGCTCTAAAATAGCCCTACTCCTCAATCTCTCCAAAAACAAGCCGTAAGTCTGCCTGTTCCTCCCTCTTTTTCTCCTCTCTGAAATTCCTACAAATGATAAATATGTATTCATATATAACTACATCTGTGTCCTCCAAATTGCAGACATATATCAAATTTGCAGCATTGCTGCATCTGTGTCTGTCGATAGGCTGATATCCTTCACTAAGATCAAAACCCACACGCTGGTCACAGTACTGGACTTGCCATGGACACCACTGGCCTTGCCTCCTCTAGTTATCCCTCACTCTGTTCATCTTCTAGAAACTTCAGTTGAAGAGTTTTCTCCTCATCCCCTAAATTCCGATTGGCAGTTAATTATACGCCAGCCTTCCTTCCTTTTACTGCCACTTTATTCACATAAATTCCCTAAAATTTGTCGCTGTAGCAGGTAGATTCAGTGGGTTTCAGAATATTCACCCCTGGACAGCCATCACCACTATCGAATTTTAGAATGTTCTCCAAAGAGAAACTCTGTCTCCGCCAGCAGCCCCCGCCCGGCCCGCCCGCCTGCCTCAGGCCCCCTGCTGTGCTTGCTTGGGGGACTTGCCTGTCCAGGCCGCTCACGTGGCACCTGGCTTCTTTCGCCGAGTCCAGCTTAGCGACGTGCAGCTTCACCCGCCTCGTGGCCCCAGCCTGCTCAGGGGACCCTGCCTCGGCTGCACCCCCTCGGGTGCCCACTCCCACCGCAGACCCAGCCTCGAGTCATCATTTCCTCCCACGTTTGCTGACGTCCAGGTGGGGCACCCACCCCAACACCCCCTAATGCCAAACCTGCTCTCCCCGGCTGCTGCTTCGAGCCCTCTTGGTCACGGGGCTGTCCCCGTGTCCTCTTGGTCACGGGGCTGTCCCCAGGGCAGCTCGGGACAGGTCAGCGGCTCCCTCGTGTCCAGAGCCAGAGAACGCTGGGGCCTCTGCAGCCCGGTGGCGGCTGTGACCGCCCGCCACGTCTGGGCTTGCATTACTGGCTCCTTATTGCTGTGGAGCAAACTGCCCTCATCGCCAAGCCGGAAGGCCGCCATTGATCATCTCACCGTGCTGGGGTCAGAAGCAGCTCGGTGCCTGCTTCAGCGCCGCCAGGGCTATGGGGGAGGTACCGGCTGGCCCCCACTGTCTGGAACTGGGTCCCTTCCATGTTGAGTTCACGGGGGGTGAAGGCGCCAACGCCCATGGCCAGCCCCCAGAGGCGCCCTGCAGCCCCCAACCCCCCAAGCGTGGAGAGCCGCCCCTGATAAGGCCAGGCCTGCCTTGATAATCCCCCCTTGTTAGCGCCAAGGCAGCTGCGTGGGAACCTAATCTCCGGGTGATCTCCCTTCATACTTGAGGTCCTGCCCACACTCACAGGGCGGGGCGATTCTGGGGCGGGGGCAGCCAGCACCTTGTCCATCACCCCGGGATGTGAGTTAGAAGAAATCACCAGCCCATCCCACCAGTGGGTGGAGGGGTGACCCAAAGTCAAGGTCAGAGGTCACCTGCCATTCCTGTCTATTTGAGAGCCTCTCAGATTTAGGGGGTGATGAATGGATAGGGTGTGGATCCTGCCCCTTTGGGGGGCTGCTAAGGGACTTTGTTTACTTTCTTGGGAGCTCAGCCACGCATTTAAAAGGAAGTCTGTTTCCTATCCAGCATCTCCAGGTGTTCTGGGAGGGAACGCCCGGCCTGGCTAGCCTGCTTGAGACGTGGACAACAGTTCAGCCCAGGACTCGCGGTGAGTGGTCCCCGGGCAGGCTGATAAGCTCGCAGAGCTGGCCCGGCCCAGGACGCTGCTCTCAATCACCTGACCCAGAGACCGCGAGAGGGGCCGGCGTCCACGTCACGCCCCACGGCAAGCAGGGCCAGGGCGCTGCTCACACCCACGGCCAGCGGCCGGCAGCCGCGCAGCCTGTCCTGGACGCGCCTCAGGGCCCCTCGGGCTGGCCCGCCTGTGCTCCTGTGCTGACATGTTGGTGTGCGGCCTGCCCGGGATGCCCACAGGCTGGGGGCCGAGCCCCGACCCCTCCCTGTGCCTGGTCCGGCTCTGAGGCTGCTCAGCACTGGAGTCTTTGTCCAGTACTGAGACGGACGTTGCAGAAATGACGGGAAACTCGGTGAAGAAGCCCCCCTTGCCTGCTTGCCCGGGCCCCTCGTGCTTCCAAACAGCGCGGTGACCTGGTCACCAGCTGAGTATCAGAGCCAGAGGTACTGCCCACTCCCTGAAGCTGAGCTGAGGTCCTGCCCAGGAGGCGGCCATGGGCCGCTGTGGCCATGACTGCAGAACCCCACCTCTGCCAAACAATGGGGTAACTAGTTTATGGTGGGTCACACAGACCCCAAGAGGCTCCTTCTCGGGGGCCACAGCCCTGGGGTTAGTCACCTTTCCTTGAACAGGGCCCAGGTCCAGGGGGACCACAAGGGACACGCTCGGGGAGCCGGTGTGAACAGCTGATGTGGGCGGGGAGCTACGCTGTGCTACCTCAGGGGTCCCCCAGCTGTCTCAGTTCAGGCCCCTTCAGTGTCTCAGGGACTTTTTCATGGCACTGCCAGGCCCACAGCACCCTCGTTTTATGCACACCTCAGTATTATTGTTCTGAAAACCTGGTGGTCACTGGGAAACAGGCCAGGGAGGGAAACGGGGCTTTTATTTCGTTCTTTCAGAAACACACGACTTACTGACCAGGCCACCGCACTGGACAGCCACGTTCATCTGGACTCGGACATCCCTTCCCCAGCCCTACTGTGGGCAGGGGGTGACCTCTACAGCTTCAGAAGTGGACCCAGCCCCCAAGGGCGCCCTTGGGCGAGCTGCCAGCAGAAGCGACCCAACAGAAGGAAGGGGGTGGGCGAGAGGGCAGGGGATGCTCGCAGAGTCTGCCCGAGGGGCGTCGGGCCGGGTGCTTGGAGCCAGGCGCCAGGCGCGGGCAGCCCGGTCACGGCCTCCACCACAGTTCCTCCCAGGAGCTCCATCTAGGGGTGCGCGGTGGGACTGGCAGAGCGCGCGGGAGAGGGGAGGGGTGGGGCCCAGGGGAGGGCCGTGGGGCGGGCGGGGCTTGAGGGGCCCAGGGGAGGGCAGTGGGGCGGGCGGGGCTTGAGGGGCCCAGGGGAGGGCAGGGGGGCGGGAGGGGCTTGAGGCCCCTCCCCGGGGCGCGGCCAAAGCCTCCGAGGGCGCCGCCCCAGCCGCCCGCAGGCTGGGCACCCGGGCTCTCGGACCCCTGTATCGCCCGTCAGGACGAATCAGAATCTCCTTATTGATCACTCGCTATAAAAAGTCGCGCCTGCTGGCAGACCCTGGGGTCAGCTGTGCAAAGCTCGGTGATGGCCGAGACCAGGAGGGACTGGGCAGGGGTGCAGAGAGAGGACCCCCGCCTCGGGCTGGGGCGGGGCGTGCGCCACTCCCCTCGGGCATGCGGCTCTTGAAAGCGAGGCCCGGCCCAGGGGTCTCAAGCTCCCACCAACCTGGAGGGAGTCCGCGGGTGGACCCCAAGTTCAAGCTTCGAGTGACCCGGGCAGGCTCCCGAAGGGGCCTCCCAAGCCATGGGCCGGGGCGCAGGCATCGGCCGCCCCCTCCACCAAGCTGAGACGCGGTGAAGGAGGCGGGCAAGCGGGCCGGCCCCTCACTGCTCCTCAGGCCCGTCACCTCCCAGCGCCTGTTCGTAGGGGCAGGGGCGGCGGCCAACGCCCGCTGGCTCCGCGCCGGGCCGGGCTCCCTCGGGCGGTGCCTCCTCCTCCGTGCCGTCCCCCTGGCCTGCTCCTTCGCCGCCGCTGCCGCCGCCGCCGCCTCCGGGCTCGCCGTCCCCGTCGCTCTCGTCGGAGTTGTCCTCCTCCAGGTAGCGGTAGCCGCGCACCTTGTGCTGCGGCCGCGGGATGCGGGGCTGGCGGGCGGCCACGCCCCGACGCAACTTCTGCTCCATCCACAGGTACGAGACCGACGCGGCCACCAGCGTCAGCAACAGCACCGCCAGCTTTGCCTGGGGGCCAGCGAGGGGTTAGGGGGCCGGGAGCCCGGTCTGCACCAGCGCCCCTAGAGCCTTCTCTGCCCCTTTGGCCACCTCAGACTCTTGGACGTTCTCTTGCCCCCAAGGCTCAAACCCCAGCTCTGCCCCTTACCCTCAACAATACTCTCGGGCCTCAGTTTCCCTAACTGCAATGCCTCGTTGCCGCTTAGGGTAGCTGTGAGGATGCTGACCAAACTCCAGACACAGGCCTGGCCCTCCTGTCCAGGAGCTTAGCACAATCTGTGCCTTACCCCTGGGGGCCAAAGGGATGGTTCAAAAACTATAACCCGCAGTCAGAAACAATTTTACATAAAAACTCGCACACACGCTGATATCTACAAACATGGTCCCCGCTACATCTACTCTATTTCACTTGTTAAAATGTTGGTTGGCGCCTCCCAGCCCGACCCACGCAGCGCTGGGAGCAGGCCCCCTCAGGCCATGGACAGACCTCTGGCATCCAGCTCAGAGGCCCACATCTGGGGGAGAGATGACCAAATTACCCACAAGATGGCTGGCAGGCACCCACAAAGAAAGGCCTGGGCCACCCTGGTGGCCTAGGGGTTAAGACTCATCGCTACCATCGAGAAGGCCCACCTCGACAGCCTGAGTTCGATCCCCGGCCAGGGAGGTGACCTACAGAGCACCGCAGGCCCCTCCTGTCTCCCCACTGCTCCCCTCAGCAGTGGATTTCAGTGGATCTGATTGTTCTGCTCCCCACTCTGTGTCTGGGAATCCTCTCACCCCCCACACCTCTGGCCTGCACCCCAGTTCTTCTACACAAAAATAAATAAAATCTTTTAAAAAAAAGAAAATAAAATAAAAATCTTTAAAAAAATAAAGAAAGAAAGAAAGAAAAAGAAAAAGCCAATTCTGAACCCCTTCAGGGACAGGTAAACCAAGGTTGGTGGGAGGTGAGGTCGGCAAAGGAGTGTCGGGTTTGGGGCTGTCAGGCCAGGTGGGTCCTCAGAAGTCATCTGTGGCCTGGCAGTGGCCATACGGTGCCCACTACCCCAGAGGCCCTCCCCCCACCCCACTCCACCCTCACCTTCATGGGCAGGCTGGAGCCCAGGTACACGAGGAAGATGGCCACCGCCTGCCACCAGTGGTAGATGGTGAAGATGAAGTCCTGCCTCTCTTTGTCCTCATACAGAATTCCCAGGAGCGCTGTGGTGGGCAGGGCAGAAAGAGGTGTCACCACGACCCGGTGGCCTGAGGTCGTGTTCTGATCCGGTCCTCCTAGAGAGCAGTGTGAGCCGGTCCTGGGCCGCCCCCTAGTGGACACCTGGTTGGCACACAGCCCAGCTGCTGAGCAGAGGCCCAGGCAGGTGAGCCCCCTGCGGGGGAAGATGGGCCTAGATGTGGGACGCCTGTGTGGCCGCATAAGTCACCGCTCTTGTGCAGTCACACCCTGCCCCCTCCCGCTCCCAGGCACAGAGTGCCAGGCTGCCAAAGGCTGCTTCTCCTCCTCACCTCGGGCGCAGGAGGGCAAACGGCTCCTAGCAACATCCCTGCTAATCCAACCTGAGCTGGGCAGGGAGAACTGTTTTCCCAAGAAGCCCCCAGGGGGCGAGATGAACGGGGATGAGACCCGAAATCTGTTCTTAGGGCTGCAAGTGGGGAGCGTAGGCACGGAGGCGCGAGCTCGGTGTTGGCTCATTTCCCATCTCCAAAATGGGGTGACACGTGCCATAGGTGCTGTTGTGAGGTTTTAAGGCGAGAAGGCCCACGCGGCACCTGGCACTGGGGACATTAACACCCCCGGCCTGAGACCCCGCGCAGTGACACTCGCCCAGGGGCCGCTGTGAAGGGACATGGAGCCCCCGGGCCCCCAAGGACGGGGCAGGAAGCAGAGCTAGGGCACGCCAGGACCACAGCTGAGGACAGTCCTGGCTTGGGCCCCCAGCGCCCAGGCTGGCCACTGCCCAGAGATGGCAGCCCCGGCAAAGTGGCCGAGAGTAACTGGGGCACCTGACAACGGCCACAGACATCTCTCTGTGGGGTGGGTGCAGGGGTCGCCTGAGCCAGCCCCTGCCCCAGCCACAGCAGGCACGACCGCCACACGCCACACTCCCAGGGGTGACATTCAGAACCGTCAGCAGCGCTGGCCCGGAGAAAGAGGTGCCACGGGGAAGACGCAGGGGGCCGTGCCCCCTCCACGTATGGGCTGCGCGTCGCTGGCCTGTGCCCGGCCCGGGCAGAGGGCATCAGGCAGCTGCACTCCGACCCACCCCCTCCTTCCTGCAAACTGGGCCCCTGCCTCCCAGCCCAGGCTTGAGGCTTGGGCCCTGCTACTCCAGAGCCTCCTGCTGGGGCGTCATGCCTGCACCTAGCTCGGCTCTGCCAAGTCGCACCCGCACCCACAGCCTGAGGGGTGTGCAGACAGGGCCACCTGTGCTTCCCATGCTCCACATCGGCTACAGAGTTAGGAAAACCGTGGCAAGTTGGACCCCGTGTCCTGGCATGAAAGCAAGGTGTCACCCGTGCGCTCCTTCAGACTATCCCTTGGGCGCCCACAGTGCCCACAACTAGCCACTGACCCCCTAGTGTCCACAGGACCCCAAGCCACTCTGGGCCATCCACAGGGTATCCAGGAGGCATGCAACTCCCGTACTTACCCCGGGGGTCCAGAGCCCGCCCCACCCGTCCTGGCAGTGTCCTGAAAGTTGCTCCCAGCCCCCAAGTGTCCACAGGACCCCATGCGAGACATCCAGTGTGTCTGTCCCCAGGATGACTGTGCTCCCCCAACCACCCCCAGCCAGCCCAGGTGCCCTGCCAGCGGGCCATACTCACTGCTGAGCCCAGTCTTGTTGAGGGCACTCCCCACGCCCCAAAGGACAGCTGCTGCATAAAGGATCCAGACGTGTTGCTGGACTCGCGGTACCGGAGCCCAGAAAAAGAGGGCGAGGATCAGCAGCAGGTGCAGCCCGGCCCCGGCCACCAGAGGCACCGCGCGGGGCAGCCACAGCCCCAGCAGGCCCAGCAGTGACGAGGCCGAGGCCCCCAGCCCGTAAGCCACCAGCAGGTACGCCAGGCGCTCCAGCCCCACCGAGCAGACGCCGTAGCCCTGGGAAAAGGGAGCACGTGGGGTCAGCGGGCCTCCCTATGGGAGGTCTCACCCTGTCCTCTCGGGGTCACCTGGAGGCTCACTCCCTTCCAGGCTTCCTGGAAGATAGGGGGTTACATGGAAATGCTCGGAGGGCACCCCCAAGGCAGCACTCTGCATAGCACCAGCGGGGAAGAGAGGCTGAGGACCCCGCGGGGAGTAACCTGCCCCTGGGGGGTGGGGGAAGTGAGCCAAGAGAAGAGGGGGAGCGTATCTGGACTCCAAGTGTACAAACTTATTCATATATTCCAAAAGCATTCGTTGTACCTCTGACATTCGAGTTCACACGGGCGCGCCGCGCGCCTGCACTTACCAGGGCGATGCCAGTGCAGGCAAAGAGCACCTCGAAGCCGCTGTAGATAAAGAAGGGCACGAGGTGTCGCAGGCGGAAGTCGCGCACGTGCTTGAAGGGCAGCTGGAAGATGTTGCCCCAGCCCACGCTCCGCAGGTCGATCTCCTCCGTGGGCCGGTACGCGGCGCCGCACAGACCCAGCACCTGCCGGCAGCGCCGCACCGTCAGGGGCGGGGAAGCCAGGCCCACTGGCCCCGCCCCGGCCACGCCCACAACGGCCCCGCCCCCTCGGCCGCGCCCCCGGTTCCCCCTCCGAGGCCCAGGCCCCGGCCTTACCTCCCAGCTCCGCCTCCAGGCCAAGGCCACGCCCTAGCCACGCCCCCCAGCCTTGCTTTGCCTTCCGGTACCGCCCCCGGGCTTAGGCTGCACCCTCCCGGTAACCACCCCAAACCCCGCACAGGCTACAGCCAGTCCTTTGGGACCAGGACCGGCGCCCCTCCCCCTGGCCTCGGGATACCGTCCCAGTCCACGGACATCACCGGGCCTGCGGGCCTCACCGTGCCCCCAGGTTCAAGCCCCCTCCCCAGACTCAGAGGGGCTCAGCCAGCCAAGCTTCCAGACGCACCGCCTCTCCCCGCCCGTCCTAGACCCCACTCCCGACTCCGCCCGCCACACTCCGGGCCGCACCAGCAGCATGGCCAGGAAGGCCACGGCCATGAGCACGCTCTCCACCACAATGAGGTTGCGGCTGCGCGGCAGCGTCCGCAGCACCGTCTTGTTGAAGCCGTTGAGGGTGCCCTGGCTCTCGGTACCTGAGAAGGGGTAGTGGGTACAGGGTCACCTCAGCCACAGAGTAACTGAGCCCGCTCAAGGGGAGGGGACGTCAGCGCCTGCAAAGGCAGGGTTCTTCAGGGTGCAGTTTGGAGGCTAAGGGCACTGAGCCTGCATGCACCCCAAGGAGAGGAGCACCTCCGCTGACATTGCTCCTAGGCGGGGGAGGGGCACCAGCCCTTGCCCACCTCCATGCCTACACCTGAGCGCGAGAGGAATGCTTGGCCCTGAGAAAGACCCCGCAGGCAGCCTTAGCCCAGGTGGCACCTCCTCCAGGCAGTCTTTCCTGATGCACCCGTCCCCAGCTTGGGTCAGATGTCCTAACCATATCTGCCCTCAGGGCACTGGGCCTTGCCCTCCAGAGTCGTGGGACGTCAGCTCTCAGCCCTGCCCCCTGAGCAAGGCACCCTCTGTGCCCTGGAGGGCCCAGTAGCCACTGGATGGCTGAGGGGGCAGGTAAGCAGGCCATAGGGACCCCCAGAAAACTCACCCACCCCCAAGAAAACTCACCGCAGTTGTGCACGTTGTACAGCGTGTGGTTCAGGTCGTACAGGTAGTGGTTTAGGAAGTAGATCATGGGCAGCTGGGCACAGGCGAAGCTCAGCTGCGGGCAGGAGGGCAACATGGGCCAGGCTTGGGGCACGGAACATAGGCTGTAGGGGAGGGGTCTGGGCAAGCCTTGGGGGGGCAGGGCCCCCCCGCCCCTGCCTGATGCAGGAGACCTTCAGCACCGTAGACTGGGAGGGGATGAGGGCCCAATCGCCAGAGGTAACCAAGCAGGGTCGGCTCAAGGAAGGGCAGTGGGACTGGAGAGCTGAAAGGACTGTGGAATGGGCTCCAGGGCGTAGGTTCTGGGCCTGGAGCCACCCCGAGGGCCCTGTATGTGGCACTCACGTGGAAGAAGCTATAAAAGATGGCTTGGAAAACCAGGAGGTAGGGTGCATGGGAGCCCCGAGGCGGGCGCTGCCGGGGGGCCTGCTCGGCCCGCTCCTTGTAGTGGGAGTACTCGTAGTACTTCTGGGACATCCTGCACCACAAAGGAGACAGTGCGCACCCCGGCCGGCCTCTGCAGGTGCCTCTGCTGCCTGCACCCTCAGCCTTGGGCCGGCCCATGTCACACGGACAGGGAAACTGAGGCACGCTGGCCATGCGCAGAGGCTCAGCCACGTCTCCAGTCTCCCGCCCCGCTGGCTGCCACGCTCACCTGGTTATGTAGTTGCCCATGGAGGCCCAAAGAGGCACGATGGCCATGCCCAAGGCCACGGCTGAGGGCACCAGGGTGTAGTAGCGCTCCCAGTAGTTGGTGGAGACAAAGAGGGCATAGATGCCCACAGCCAGGAACATCATCCACTTGGTGCCAAAAAACCTGTGGGCAGTGAGAGCGATGCTGGCCCCACGGGCCTACCTGGACCGCCCCCCGTGGCCGACCGCTCGGGAGGCCACAAGGGGTGCTGAGAGCCCAGCCTTGGAGCAGGGGCCTGGGAGGGAGGGTGCGGGTTGGTGGGGCCCTTAGGCAGATCCAGCTGGAGAATGAGGCAGGGGCAAGGGGCCACAACGGGGGCTTGGAGTCACTCGGTCGACACCTTCCGTGGCACGTGGGTGAGCGCCCAGCCTCGGGCGTCTCCGGGTCTAAGGTCAGCGCCCCTACCTCAGGGGGCCGGGCACAGTGAGTGTGGGTGGTGACTGTCCATAGGGAAGCGGGGGGCGTTTCCCTAAAGCCTTCCCCGCCTCCAACCTAATGGGGCTCCGCTGGGGGCTTATCGGGGGAAGGGTTTGAACTTTGAGGAGAAGCGGCAACAGGCACAGAGTGGAAAGAGGAGAGGGAGCGTTGAGGCCCAGCTCCGAGCCACCGTTGGGGGCCCCCCATTCTGCAGGAGACCCCCACCTCCAGGGTCCTCACTGTAAGACGAGCAGGCCAGGAGTGTGCAGGGGAAACAAGCAAAAGGGAATTGCACACGTGCACACACGAGCAGATGCATGTACACACACACACACGCACACACACGCAGGGTTGGTGACGGGAGCGGGGGAAGGGTTTCCTTTTTTTCTGATTTCCACGAAGATTCTAAAGCTGTCTGCAGTCCTGATGAAGTGCGCGGCGTTTTTGTGAAGAGGGGAACAAAACCCACCCATCTGCCCAGGCTGCTGGGCAGGCGCCTCCACCTGTGGGAGGGTGCGGTGGAGGGAACCTCTCTCCGGCTGGGCGCCGCCTCCAGGGCTCCGGTCTACCCTGCGGCAGCGGCCTGGCCTGCCCCCCCGAGAGATGCCCTCCGTGGGGAGGAACGGCAGGTGCAGCCGGCTGGTTGGTTCTCTCCCGAGCAGAGTCTCACGGAGGCTCCCCAAGGCTCCCCACCACCCCGGGGGGTGCGGGGGAGATGCCAGGTGGGCACGGGGGAGCTGGGCGAGGCGGGCGTGGGTTTCGCTTCCGGATGCCCGCGTGCCTGGGCGCCACTCACTTCCCTCCCACACCCGGTTCGCCCTTTCACTCTCCCCTCCAGCTCCCTGCCCCCCAGAACACGGCCCCGGGGCGCACCTGATGAGCACGGGCGTGTAGAGCAGGGCGGCGATGGGGGTCACGTTGATGCCCATCAGCATCTTGCTGTCGATGTCGGGGAGCCCCATGTCCCCGTACTTCACCTCACGGTAGGTCTCGTCGTAGTGCAGGATCAGCTGCATCTGCAGGAGGCCTGGGGAGGGCGTGAGGGCAGCCTGGCTCTGGGCAGCCAGCAGAGGCCGGCACGCAAGCCCAGAGGCCGGCACGCAAGCCTGCAGCGCTGCGGCCGCGGGAGGAGGCCCAGGCGGGGAGGGTCCGCCAGCCAGGTGCGCCCAGGGCCTGCCCACCAGCGGCTTGAATTCAGCCGCGCCCACCGGCATTGCTCCCGCCCCTGGAGCAGCGCCCCAGGTTCCCGAGGCAGCAGACCTGCCCACACGCCCCAGGCTGCAGGCTGGGACCCCCGCCCCCCAGCGCACAGCAGTGTCCCACCCCCCCCACCAGCCGCGCCCTGCAGCTGCCAGGGCGCGGAGGGGAAGTGAAAGAGGAAGGGAGAGGAGCTGGCCCCGGGTTTCTCTTTCCCAGGCCCGGGTCTAGAGAGGGGGGCGCGGGCCGCGGGCGCAGGGGTTCAGGGGCCAGGGCCGGCGTACCCAGGTAGACGCCGTAGGTGAGCGTGCCGCCCGCGCTGGCCGCCAGCACGTTCTTGACCACGCCGAGGCGCTTGCGGCGGTAGTAGCGGCGCTCCTCCTCCTCCTCGTTGTAGTTGGGGTACGCGCCCACCAGTTCGTCCAGCTGCGGGGCACGCACGGCTCGCCCTGGGTTGTCGCGCCCGGGCCCAGCTACAACCCCAGCGCACCCCCCAGCGCCGCGCCTCTCCCGCCCCCCAGCCCAGGCTTCCCCTGGGGGTCGAGTCTCACCCCCGTCGGGGAGACCTCAGCTCCCGGCCCCCGCCAACCCCTCCCCGCTCACCGGGGCCCCGGGCCCATCGGGGAGCCTGAGCCGGTCCTCATCGCCCTGCGGCCCCGCGGCCCCTGCCACGGGGTAGAGCGGCGGCTGCGCCTCCATGCCCGGCCACGCTGAGGGCTCGCGGCGGTGTCCGGGGCCCGGTGCCCCAGGAACTTCCTCCCGCGGCTCGGCCCGCCCCGCCCGGCCCCGCCCCCGGCGGCTGGGCCGTCCAGGGCGCGTGTGTAGGGGAGTGGCCGAGGGTCCGCACCCCGCTGGGCTGTTGACATCCCCCCTCAGCCACGCTCTGGCTCTGGGCCTTGGCGGTGGGCTGCCCTTCTCCTTGCCCCTGTCCTCACCGGGCACTGCTTCAGTGACTGGGCAGGGGAGGGGTTTCCTGGGACCCCCGAACCTGCCTGCTCTAGACAGGGTCTGCCGTCCCTCCCGCCCCTCCCCCCCCCCCCCCCGCCCCCAATCAAGACAAAACACTGCGCCGGTGTGTAAGACCTTGATGGAGAAGAACTTTAATACAGTCAGCGTGCAAGACAGAGAAGGGAGAGGACAGAGAGAGGGGTTTCCACATGAAACACCCGAAGTCCCGCATGGCCTGGTGGCGGGTAAATGCCCAAAGCAGGGCGCCCGAGGCCCCCAAACTGGCCACACATCGAAGGAGCCTTCTGTGGGACCCAGAGGAAAGGGGCAGAGGGGCCAGGCAAGTCTGGAAGGAAAGGGCAGAACGAGAACGGTCCCCAAGTCCCTGGTGCCAGCCGGGCCGGGGCTCTGCCCCACGCACCCCCAGTGCTCCTCCTCGCCTCCTCCTGTCTCCTCTGGCTCCTCCCTGCTCAGCCCCGCCTCTCCTTAGGGTGCCTCCCGTCCCTGTCCCTGGGAGCCCCTCTACACCCCCGGGCTGGGCCTGGATGGCTGCGCTGCTGCAGTGTCTGAGAAACGGCCGGGCCCGCTGGGTGTGTTTGCAGGTTAGCAAAGAGCCCCCAGCCCCGCGCAGAGGCCCCCACCCCAGGATTAGGAGCCCGTGCCCACCTCCAACCCACCCTCCACTTTCAGTTTTGGCTTCTGGAAGCGGGAGCCCTGGCAGGTCCCTGGGAGGCCTGATTACGGAGGGTCCGGAGCCCCCTGCACCCACCCACTGGGCACAGGTCCCAGGCTGCAGGGGAAGGGCCACGCCGAAAATGACCCCTGCTTCCACCACTCACAACTTAACTCAAAACAGGTCAAAATGTACACAGAAAACCCCAAACCATCAAGCTCCCAGAAGAAAGTGGGTGTGGGGGTACGGGGTGTCCCTGGGCTTTAGTCTCAGTCATATTGGGGACATGACACCAGAAAGAAGCACAAGACCGAGAGGCGATGGCAGCAAGCAGGACTCTACCAAAAGGAAAAACCTGCACAGAAGAAACGCAAGATGAGGCCTCCCTGGGGGCGCAGGGGTGAGTCTCAGCCCTATGAAGCCATCTCAGCCACGGCAGCACGAGTTCGATCCCCGGCCAGGGAGCTTCCCACAGGGCACAGCAGACCGCTCCTGTCTCCCTGCTGCTCCCCTCAGCCGTGCCTGTTCTGCTTCCCAATCTGTCTCTGGTGTAACTTCAACCCCCACACCTCTGGCCTGCACCCCAGTTCTTGCATGCATAAATAAATTAAATAAAAACTAATTTTAAAATATTTAAAGTCCACTTTCCCTGCCTCCCAACCCTGCCTATGCTGTTCCTTCTGGTCAGGGCGCCCTTCCTCTGGCTCCTCCCAGGAGGTGTCCTTCCCACTCAGAATAAGATCACCCCTGATAATGGGCACAGCCCCCCACTATTTCCCTTCTGGTTTTCTCTGCCTACTTGTCTGCCCCTCCCCTAGGGAACTTCCCAAGCACCTCTCAGGCAGAGAAAGGGGAGGCACTTGGTGGGTGCTCAGTAACAGGAGTGGGTGCGTGGGCCAGGGAGTGGGGGTGAGGCTACCCCTCCGGAGGGCCGAGGGGGCGGGAGCACTGGGGCTGTGAGGGGCGGGAATCCGCAGGGCTTCGGAGGCAAGGCTGCGGAGCTTTCTGGAGCGCGCCAGGCGCTGATGAAGGCGAAAGCAGGCAGGTGGGGCCCGGCAGGGTGCCGGCTAGTGGGCGGTGGGGGGACAGGAGCAGCGAGAGCAGGGCACCCGGCAAGGAGGAGGCCGGAGAGCGGGGTGCAGAGGCCGCTCGGAGGCTGGGGCGTGGTCAGGGAGCGGATGAGGGTTCATCGTGGCAGCAGCAACAAAGTCCAGCTGTGGGCGCGGTGCGGGGTGGGGAGGAATGAGGCGGCACGGGGGGTCGGTGGACTTTGATGGCGCCGTGAGGCTGGGGTCCTATCAAACCCGCGGGGCGGGGGGTTGTTCGGAGAGCAGGCTCAGTGCAGCGGGGGGGAGACGGACTCAGCGAGGATGCCAAGAAGAGCCCTTGCCCTGGGAGTGCCCTAAGGCCACATCGCAAAGGGCCTGGGGCTGAGGGGAGGCCAGCAGCACGTCTGTGAAGCCCCTCCTGGCCCCCCGTCTGCCCCCTTCTTTGCTTGGGGCTCTGAGGAAGGAGCGGCCAGTCCCGCTCGGAGCCCCTCCTCGCTGGCCCGGAGCCCAGGCCCAGCGGGAGGGAGAGGTCAGGGAAGCGTCCTTTGGGGTCCCTGGGGTATCTTCTCTGCACGCCAGCATGGGCGGCCCTCAGCTTGCCTTGCACACACCCCGGCATTTCCTTCTCCTGCAAATAACAATACGGAGGAAAAGATTTGGGGGACTGAAAACAGGACGGAAGGGACAGGCTGGCGGCGGGAGAAACATTTTGAGGGTCTGAGTGGACCTTTAGGGGGAGTCAGGGGCGTACCCCAGCTGACCGAGACACTGTGAGTTGTCACCGCGCGGGAAGAAGACCGGCCCCCAGGAGTCATCTAAGGGACACGGGGAGGAGGGGGTGACCCCTGAGGGGGCCGAGGCTGCGGGGCTTCCTCCGGGACCCCACGGCGAGCCAGGTGGGGCAGGGAGACAAGGTCTCGGCTTGCGGTGGGCTTCAGGGGGGTCTTCCACGTCAGAGGGCAAGTGTGGGGGCCACAGCGGGCCGGCCTGCAGGGGGCGCTGTCCGCCCGGGCAAGGGGGAGTTTGCTGAATCACGGAGGCCTTGTCCAGACCCAAAAACCTCTGGGTTCTGTTTCCCACCAGAAAGCCGCCCCGAGGCGCGCTCAAGCCCGGTGTTTTAATGAAGCAGAGGAAAGGGGGCCAGGAGCACCCCCCTAGGAAGCGGGGGCCTCCGTACAGAGGAAGTCAGTGGAAAGAGAATCGTCGCGCCCAATCCGAGCACCCTGAAGGGAACGCTCCCAGGGCGTGGTGAAGCCCGGCACCCCGGCGTCACCCCCAAACAGGAGCCGCTGACCCCTGCCACCCCCAGCGCCGCAGCTGGCCTACGGGTGAGCTTGTACCACTTTTTAAACTGAAAACTAGGGGCAGAGTGACCACTGCGGACTGCGGGGGCAGGCCCTGCCCAGGCCTGACCGGGGAAACGGTGCCTGCTGTTTGCCGCAGAGACTCGAGGCTCCTGGAAGTGGGGGTATGAGGCTCCCCAGGGCAGCCCTTGCTTTTCCCAGGGGACAGCATCCCCCAAGCTGGGGAGGAGTACTTCCAGGCCGTTTGGATTCCTGGGCCAGGCTGTTCCTGATTCTTGGAGGTCGGGCGGGACCCCATGTCAGGGAGGGGTCCCTCGGGATCCTGCCACGGGTCTCCCCCCACTCACCAGCAGCTCTTCAGGAGGGCCACGGGTCGGCCATGTGGCCTTGGACCAGGGGCTGTCCCTCTGGGCTTCCTGGCTGGAGGCTGCGGGCTCAGCCCAGCCCAGCCCCGCTCCCGCTCTGGCTGCTGGCGCGGCTCCAGGCGGAGGGCAGGGCTGTCACATGCCCAGCCGCGTGACAGGCGGTGGCTGGGGGCTCCATCCCAAGCACAGCACACGGGTCCTCGGCCCCGGACCCCATCCCGGCCGGATGAAGCCGCCGGGCTCCCCCGCTGGCGTGGGCCTGCTTCTGCCCTCCCAGATGGGCGGGGTGCGGGGAGGGCGGGGGCTCAGGCGCGTTTCCCAGGAGCCAGTCGGCCCAGAGGCCCCGGGGCAGGGTCCCAGGCTGACCCAGGGCACCTCTGCAGGGACGACAGCAG
>PVIJ01018488.1:5335-26333 GCA_004024925.1 Scalopus aquaticus
TTATCTGAGGTAAATTCCGGCAAGGTAAAGGACATAATCTTCAACCTTTGCCCTAGGCCTAGGGTGGAGGCTGCTGTCTCCATACCTATTGTCTGAAACCAAGACCAATGATAAAAGAAACATCTTTATGCTAATCTCTGGAGGAAATAATCTAAGCTGATTTTATCAGGCCAGGAAGGGAAATAGGGGAAGGGATTAGCTGTTCTTTGTTCAAACATTAACCCTTTAGGGGCAAGGACACTTCATTGTTTCAAGGACATCTCGCTGCCAGGAGCTAATGAGTAAGGCCAATGCATGCAGGCATGGTGGAGAAACTTAGTGACTGTTCTCCTGAAATTATACTTAAATTTATTTGCAAGAAGAAATATCGCATCCTGACTTTGGGAACACTTCTTTGAAGGCTCCACCCATAGAGTGACCTTGTCAAGACAATATGGGGGTCTAGGTTGCGACATCTTTCTTTCTGGCTTGTTTCGCTGAGTATGATCCCCTCTAATTCCATCCATGTCGCTGCAAATTGCATGTGTTTATCTTCTTGAATGCTGAATAGTATTCCATGGTGTGCACGGACCACATCTTCTGGATCCAATCATCTATTTTTGGACATCTGGGGTCCCATTTTTATTTTGCAAGCAGATGAATGTTGAGGGGGTAGCGGCGCCATTGGGAAGTCGGGCGTTCCTGTCCGCTGCCTCCCTCTCACTCCTGCCATATTCACGGCAGCTCTCTGAGCCCCAGATCTCCCACCAGTGGACGATAAGGGTGTCGACTCCGGAAGTTTAGGCCGTTTGGGAATGGGAGGGCCCCCTGTTCACGCCTCCAATCTCCGCTTTGTGTTTTCCTGTAAACACAGAATGTCCGTTGGGGCCCCGCGATCTGAAGGGCTGTGGCTATTCTGTCATTCTTGCATCGGGCATGGCATTACGTGTCTTATCTCATGCCCTCCTTTCCAAGACCGGTCTAGGAAACACGGTAACGAGCTTTCAGAGGTTTCCCCGAGAATGCTGACTGTGCTTCTTACTCACGGGTTTTGTGATTTTCTTAATGAGCTGGAAGCAAACATCGGAATAAACTCAGGTGTCACCAGCGACTCCACAAACTACCTGTGAGGTCCGGTGACGGAGCAGAGACCTGTCTGAAACGCCCTGCAAACAACGCAGTGCAGAGACCCGCCATTAAAGAGCAGCTCCACAGATCGATAATTAATGATGACGTGGGCAGATGAGAACCAGAAGACTGTTTTAGATTAAGCACAGCCGAACCGCAGCCCCGATTCTTCCTTTGCAGTTGAAGACGCTCGGGACAGATGAGATGATGAAGAACAGGCCTCCCCGAGATGTTCAGAACAGACGTCCCCAAGTTCTTTCAAGCAAAGGTCAGGCGAGGCCTTGGAGACGCGAGACAGCCCCATTCCATCACTTCTGCTGCCCGGGAGCGTAAAAATCGGGGTCTTACCCAGAATTGGCAGTGTTTTCAGAAACAACCTCTCTATCTGGCCACCTGTCCCGACAGCAAGGCAAACAGCTAATCACGGAGCGTCTCATCTTGGCTATCTGCGGCCCCCTCTCCTGGTCCACGAGCCCCCTCCTCTGTCCTGAAGCGGCAGGCTCTGCCCAGCCCCCAAGCACAGGGGAGAGACCCTTTCCTCCTCCAGCTGAAAGCAGAATCCTCGTTCTCTGTGTACATATGTATGCAATTAAATTGACCTTTCCCTCCTGCTCCTCTGATGCTGTTTTGACTTCTTGACCAGCCTAAAGAGAACCTGGAGGGGTAGGGGAAATACCTCCTCTGGCCCTACACAATCCTAGGGAATAACGAGATAAACAGATTGAAATTTCAGTTCTAGTTTTAGAACAGCTCAGTTGGGTAGTTCAGATTCCAACCAACTGGAAAGAAATACAATAAAACAGAAATTTGAATTCCTCTGCCCCAAACCCTACGTTTTCTGTGTCCTATTCTTATTAAATACATAGGATGTGGGCCTCCCTGGTGGCGCAACGGGTTAAGCACAGCACTATGAAGCTATCCCAGCCACTGCAGCACGAGTTCGATTCCCGGCCGGAGAGCTTCCCACAGGGCGCAGCAGACCCCTCCTGTCTCCCTGCTGCTCCCCTCAGCACTGCATTTCAGTGGATCTGCCTGTTCTGCTCCCCACTCTGTCTCTGGGGAGTCCTCTCAACCCCTCGCCCTTTTGCCCGCACCCCAGTTCTTGGTTGCATAAATAAACAAAAAAATCTTTAAAAAATACATAGGATTTATTTAAGCTTTCGCTCATTGGGACACGCAATCATTCGTCACTCATGTTTCCATCCATTTGCTCAGCAAGTCGCAGATGGAGGGCCAGGGATGTTATTTAGTACCGGGATTTGAGGGAAAAGAGGAGCATTCTCTCTCAGTGTCTAATCCAAGAACTGGGGCGATGGATTAAAATATCCCAATTGCAGGCAACGAACAGGCCCAGCGCGCGAATGCAGAGAAGGCCGCGAGGCAAGAGGGCCAAGAAATTGCGTGACGGATGAGCTCTGTAGAACGTGTCTCATGGCCACGCGTGTTCACACCCTGCCGCTCTATTTTTGTCACCCACTCCCGGGGGAGTTAGCACTTTCTGACAATAATGGCGTTGGCGTCTGGCGGAAAACGGTCGGAAAACGGCCAGAAAACGGCCTGGCGGCCACACAATAGCCTTTGACTACGTCATACCGCAGAGATCGTCATCATCAAGAAGCACTGATTGCGTGGACCATGACGCAGAGCCCGAGCTGCCCTGTGGGTGCGTTTTCCCCTTTCTCTATGACGTCGAGGGGGGCTCCCCTGGGCCTGCTCTGGCCCCAGGTTTAGCAAGCAGCGTTAAAAACGGGGCAATTGCCGGAGCCAGAGCTCAGACAGGGGCGTCAGCCGATCTCAGAGTGCACCAGACAGAAGAACGGGTGAACGACGCGGGAAAGTAAGCTAGCAGCGTGGACTTCCTCTTCGAGATTAACAAATAAAAATAAAAAAACAAATAAAAAGCCCGAATAAGAGAAATCCCTTCAGGACAAACTGAAAGCATTATTCAAGTTTTCCTGGGCGATCGTGTGCTTTCTATGACTTTGGCCTCCCCTTTTAAAGGGAGTTCTTGAAAAGAAATTGTGGTGTAGTTTGACCTTCCCAGACTTGACTTTTGTTTGAGTAAACTGGCTTCTGGCATAAAAATGTTACCTGAAAGCAGAGCAAGTGGAGAACAAAAACGGAATGCTTTGTACCGACGGTTCTATTGTAAAAGCCCCATTATTTGAAAAACATTTTTGAGAACAAGTATATTTTTCTATGATTTCTTCTGAGGTTCTCTCTTGTGTTGCGACTCTTATTTCAGTGAGGGCCCAGAGGAAGCTAGTGTTCCAGGCACAAGTGCAAGATGGGGGGTGAGTCTTTGGCAATGTCCTTTTAAGCTTCTGAAATGTTCTTGTTTCTTCTTCTCACCCTCAATAGTGTCCCCCACTGCTACCCCAAGTGGGTGGAGGAGCAATGTCAACCCAGAGCTTTCTCTCAAATGTTCCACAGCGCAAAAGGTAGAATTTCATCTTTTTCATGGATGAGTAGTATTCCAGTGTGTGTATGTGCAACATCTGTATCCATTTCTTTACCAATGGACACTTAGGGTCTTTCCAGTTCTTAGCTCTTGTAAACAGTGTTGCAATAAATATGGGGATGGCAGTATCTCTTTGAATTAGTAGGATAACTAGATCATATAGAATTTCTACTTTTAATTTTTAAAGGAGTTTCCATACTGCTTTCTCAGCGGCTGACAACATGGATGGACCCACAAGGAACTACAATGACTGAGATAAGTCCGAGAAAGACAGACACTGATGATCTCGCTCATATGGTCTCTACAGAAAAGAAAGGAAAATAAACTTGTAGACTATTAGACCGGTTAGTGGTTATCAGAAGGGAAGGGAGAAGAGGTTGGGTAAATCAGGATAAGGGGTGAATGGTAGGGGGAAGGGCAGATGGGAACTTGTGTTGGTGGGGAGCTGAATGTGGTCCAGAAGAGGTCGAGTCTCAGAGATGCTCACTGAAACACTTTATAATGTAGACAAAAATGTTCCTTAGTTGAGTGGGATTTTCCTGAAAGAGGAAACATTATTAAATGAGTTTGCTCTTCCAAGGCAGGTGGGCAGTATGAAACCTTCCCTCCTGAAATGTATCCAACTGCATTTTAATTGGATTCAGAAACAAATCAAATGAAGAGAAATGATGTCCTCCTCATTAGCAAGAAGATGGCTGGTCTCAGCCTTCAGCCTGCAGGGGATCAGACCAGACAGATGCTCTTAATGACTGTTTTCAACATATACAGGATATTTCAGTCTGCTTTCTGAGGTGCTGTTGGCGGCAAGCGGTTCCCCAGGGGTGGTTCCCTTCTTTCTGCAGCTTCTTCATGACCAATGGGGCATGGATGCTGGCGCTGTGTCTGGGGCTCCCTCCTGGAATTGTTTATCTAATAGGGGAACTTCTAACCTCAGCCTGGGGAAATCTCTGTAATGCGAGAAACCACTACACATGGCTCGATGGAGGGTTTTGATTTCACACTGTAGTAGTGTTTAATTAAAGAAGCCCAAATCCATGTAAGGATACACGGGCTGGTGGTGAGATGTAACAGAATATCCACCCTCTGCAGACCCTATTCTTAGTAAATAATCCTACACATTACAGGAACGCAGGGCACCCTCATTCAAGCCGCCACCAGCCCACTGGGCCATTTTATAGAAAAGGGGCAGAACATGTGGAGACTTTGAATCCCAGGTTGTGCTGGAGGAGAAACAGCAGAGCCAAGAGAGATCTTCCAATTCCTACTCAGATCAGGAAGATTATTTCCCAGGTCAAAAGCCACAGGAGTTACCCAAGTCCCTGTCGTGGGTGGGTAAGGAGAAAACACCAAGAAGAAATCGTTTACTTTGCTAAATGTGTTTTTCGGGGTTCCTGTAGAAACGGTTTCACTTATAAATATTTAGTGTAAAAAGGATGGAGTAAATCGGGAATGAAAACAATGAGGTTTATTTTTGATACCTTGGGATTTTCACAGATGAAAAAATCTAAGGAACTATAAAAAAAAGAAGGGAGGGACCTTGGGATTGTTACAGATGAAAAATCTAGGGAACTATAAAAAAAGAAGGTATGGAGGAAGGCGGGGGAGAGGAGAAGGATGGAGGGAAGAAGGGAGAAAGGAAGGAGGGGAAGGAATGAGAGGCCAAGAGAGAAAAGGAAGTATATGAAAATGGTCAAACACACATATTTTCATATTAAAAAAATATATGGATGTATATGCAACTGGAAACCCCCAATGTCAGCTGATCCCAAAACATATTTATTTAAAACAGAAATTCTCAAAATGGGGCAAAGTGTTCTGGGCCACCGAGAGCTGAGGACATAAAAGAACCCAGCCAGCTGTCACTTAACACAACCAAGTTGAGCATTTTGCTGTCTCACCACAGAAAGACGTAGCTCACACCCAGGACTCTGTCTGGATTTACTCATCCTGCCCCAAACCCCCTCACTGGCAACACTTAAACTGATCATCCCTCTTGAGAAGCTGCATCATGACACAGTAAGTTCAGCCCATGTAGGAAAATTGTTTCATCTACATTTAGTGTATTTATAGTATACAGAGGCCTCTTGGAAATTATAAACTAGCAGACATTCACAGATATTGGTTCTTAACATGCATTCAACTTGGAAGAGCTTTGTAGGCTGAAATGGTTTAGTTTGTTCACAATGAGTTTAAACACTTTTTTTTTCATTCATTTCCTTTCTGAACAGGCTCCAAATACAAATATGCTGCCATCTTTTCTGTACATGAGTGTTTTCAATATGATGTTACTTAATGATTTATAAGGGCAGGGGATCCATTAAGATTTGTAACGATCTCTCTGATGAATGTGGGGTAATAAGCTGGACTGGCTTTCTGTCAAACACATACTAACTTAACTCTCATCACAGCACGAGCTTTCTCCAGCACAGGATAAGATAAACCTCCATTTATGTTTCACTGTTTTCCTCCTTCAATAGGAATTTTACTCTTCCTGGAATCAAGTCGGATCAGAGGTGCTGTCTCTGTATTTTAAACATTCACACCCAGGCACCCCAATTAAGTTTGTTTTGTTTTTCTATACTCCACATAGAAGTGACACCATCCAGTATTTGTCTTTTTCACCCTTGCTTATTTCACTTAGCAATATCCGCTCCAGTTCCAGCCATGTTGTTGCAAATCACGAGAGCCAGTCTTTTGACAGCTGCGTAGTATTCCACTGTGCGTGTAGACCACATCCTCCTGAGAAACTCATCTGTGTTTGGGAGCCCAGTTTTCTCAAAATGTTAAAGATGGCTCTACCATGTGACCCAGAAAATCCACTCCTAGGTATCTAACCAGAGAACACAAAAACACTAATTCGAAGGGAAGCCTGCACTCCTGTTTTCACTGCAGCGCTATTTCTCAGCGGGGAAACTATGGGCGCATAGCCAGGTTTTGATCTGCCCAAGTCTTTGCATGTCTGTGTTATGAGTGTCCTCTTAAAAAAGCAGTCAAAGACTTGTTACTCTATCTCTACTGAAATTGTCCCCACCAGTCCATCACTCAGGGTCATTACAACGTAAAAGACACACATCTCAGTGAGGATCATCACAAATGTTACCACAGATGATGGCTGCTTCTCCTACTTAACAGTCATCTTGCATTTTCTCTCTTTCACAATTTGTACCGCCTGTCATTGTTTGGTTCTGGTATTACGGATTTTCCACTTGTGTTCCAAGTGCTTTCACGAGATGATAAATTCTGCTAGAATATCTACTCTTCTACCTCGTACAATCGATTTTCATTTTGTGGCAGAGCTTTCCTAATAAACCTGATCTAAAAAATTTCATCATCTGGGATTAGTCAAATCAATGACACTTGGAATAGCATGACTTCTGATGATGGTGTCGGTCTCTGTCTTTTTTGTTCTTTGCTGTGTGTTCTGGGGAAAGGAATGTCTGCAGGGATGGAGATGGGATTGTTTTATGACCGGCACCGCTCTATTTTTTGCCAGTGAAAAATGTCGGGCTTTTCTATTTTTCTCATTGATCAAAACTGTATTTTAGACCCAGTGAGAATAAACGTGATTGTTATAAAGCCCAGCTTATTCGGTATGTGGCTTATGAGGGTTTTTGTTTGTTTGTTTGTTTTGAGCTACTGACTCTACGGTCCTTGGAATCTTCATAGGCAAGGTGTGGCGATGACCTACAAATGACCTTGGCATTTACTGATTGACTTGTTATCTTTAATAAAGGCTTTGGTGCTATCGTCACAGTCTTCAACTTCTTTGGCTTCTACTGAGTTGAGTACTTGTGCTGTGCAGCAGATTTTGTGTTTTCTGTGTGGGCTGGGTTAGAAGAACTCAAATAACAGTGAAACTGGAAACACGTGTAGCCTGGAACAGTGTTTGCCAAGGGTGTCCTGAGACAGATTTTCTGCAGATGGGAAAAGAACGGGAAACACCAGCTTGCGTGCTGGCGCGTGGAGTGTGCACGTACGTGAAGACGACACTTAGATCCACAGTGGCTTCGGCGTCAGTGGGACCCCTGGAGAAATGCATCTTCACAAAGCCCAGTGAGGATGTGATTGTTTGAGGAACGCCTGGGTGATTTTTACTGGGAGGACGCGATACATAGAGCCTGCTCTCGGGGACTCTGAAGGTCCAACCTGCCCACATCTCACCGTTGGAAGAGAATTTGGGGTGATGCTGGGAGCACCCCAAGACAGGAGGAGAAAATGATATTTGCTCTTCACATGGGAGCTTGTCAGCCCCAATTCTGCCTGCAGCAAAGTACCATGTCATTATAAGCTTGCTGGGAGTTCCTGGTACAAAAAGCATGTTCCCGTTTGGCACAGTTTTGTTTTCGGTCATTTCTCTCCCATCCACAGTGCGGTGAGCACATTATCTTTCTCTTTCAATGTTAATAGGATAATATTGTCATCGATTACCTCGTACTGGACATCCTCACCAAGCTAAAATTAAACTCATTTGGAAATGCTGTGAATTTTCGACCCGTACATTAAAGTTGCTAATGTTTTATTTTCATTGTTGCCTACAGATGCACGATGGAAACCGGAGTTTAATTATTCTATATTTCATTTTTCTTTGCATTTTAAAAATTGGTGTTAGAGTATCTTGACAGAATGGCGGAGGGAACATATTCTTTCAACTACACTCAGAGATTACAGAGTGTGGGACTCATATATTACTTGAAATTACTCATAGAACACTTGACATAAATCAGGTTTCATGCAAGTTGGGATATAGATTTCTCCACTGCTTCATAATTTTCATGGTGAAATTGATTAATTGGGTTTTCTCTCTCTTACCCAGTTTGCATTAGTAACATTTTTTTTTTATTTAAGGTAATAAGCAGTTTATCTTTGATGAAGCCTTTGTGGTAAATATGTTTATCAACATTTCCTCTTTGTGATTTAATATCTGCTCTGTTCCCTAGCTATCTTAACAAGGAATGATTTCATCAATAACCCCTCAGCTTCTGATGCAAATGAATCAGTTTATGGATGGGGGTAACTCTTCCCTTCTGCTGCGAAGATTCTGCACGGAATATATTAATTCTGTCACAGTATCATTTCCCTTCTTTGCAATGGAAAAGTAAGGCCAGAACAACATCTGTGATTGTTTTCAGTACTTTTTTTTAAAGTTTAGTCAGAAGAATAAGATGAAAGACTTAAACTCTTACAGGTGTTATTCGTGACTTCTTTTTCTTTGCCCTTCAGGCAATTTTCTTAGCAATTTCATTTCCAAGGTGTCATTAGGAAAATGATCTTATCTCAGTCCCCATGCTCTTATGCATATAATTCCGGTGACACAGAAGTGTTAGCAGGTGTACAAGAGAGTGGCGCTAATGAATCCAAACTATTCAACATACACCTACAGCAAGAGCCAGTGTTTGCAGCAGTCGTTGTTCCTAACTCTCTGCAACTGGACTCTTTAGAAATGCAAGGAGAGGCTTGTGGGTCATATTCTATGAGATGTTGCTTTGGGGTGAGGAGATGGCTGGTTGCAAAACTTAACCACAGCAGAGTTCCCCGACGTTAGCCACTATTGCAGCCAGCTGGCGCCCCACGAGGCTGACGGTGCAGGCCTTGCTGGGCAGGACCTAGGATGTGACTGGTCTCCAGGGGTCACTGATGGCTGCCGCCAGGACCACACAAGGAAGCGCAGCCAGGGAGTTGGGCTAATTCTCAAGGTCCCTCCAAGAGGCAGACTCTTGAGAAGATGTTTCTTTCCTCTCTCAAGTCCTCGGGTCATGATTGAAGTGGCGCGGAAATCTCCCACCGGCTTGGAGGCTGATGAGTGGGAACCGCCCACGTTCTTCAGCTCATGAATCCTTGATTATGACTCACGGTCTCCTGAAGGGGTCCGGCGGGCTTAATCACAGCTTCTGCCAGGCTGGCGTTTTCTCTCTGCCGGGAGAATATTCTGTGGTGTTTGGATGGAGAAGTCTCTGTGTTTGGGCAAGGACCTCTTTCCTGAGGACGCCTTCCTCCCTGGCACCCTGTGTGTGCAGATCATCAAACGTCACGCTCTCTGCATGCCACAGCTGCCCACTTGCCTGCTTTCCTATACGAGCCTGTCTCTTAGAGTATTTTTAATCACAGATTCCCCTCAGAGCTTCTTATAGATGTTCACTTTTTAAAAACAATGTAGTGACTTTTGCTTTTTCTAAATTAACTTTTAAGGAGATAAAACGGGGCGTGTCACATTATATGTTCCATGAATAGCTTATGTTTGCTGGCTTTGCTCTTATTTCTTTTCCCTAAAACATGTGCACCTTGAAAATAACACAGAAGATAAACACATGCAATTTGCAGCGACATGGATGGAATTAGAGGGGATCATACTCAGTGAAATAAGCCAGAAAGAAAGAGAAAAATATCGAATGGTTTCACTTATAACAGGACTATAGGGAGGCCGGGTGGGAGAGAGACAATCAGTTGGGGGGGGGGGGGAGGGAGCCGGAGGGAGGGAAGGGAAAGGGCACAAAATGGAATAGAAAAGAACACAAGGGACCATGGAGATGGATCACGGGTGAATTGGTGGTGGGCTACCCAAGGGGAATGCAAAATGTAAAAGACATAAATAACAATAAAAATATACATTATAAAAAAAAAAAGAAAGAAAATAACACGAATGGCACTGAGGCAGAAATATGTCAGTCTGTTATCTTACTGACACCCTTCCTGAGACTTTGAAACTATCCTCTGGGAACCACCAAGAGTAGGGGCTTTGTGTCTGGGGTCTGAGAGATTATCCCTCAGGTTCTCCTGCCAGCTTTCTGAAAGATTGCTTTTCCAGCTTCCTCCTCCCCCTCCGAAGCACTTGCTCGTGAACTTACAGCTAAAATTCCACCCCCCTCCTTTCTCTGGCATTCCAGGGAACAGAGCCTGCTGCTCAGGCTTAATGTCCAAAAAACCTATGCAAAAAATCTGTGTCTGTAGATAAAGTCAGTCCTTCCACCCAATGAGCTGGGAAATGGTTTAACTCTGGGCACCCAGCCTGTGCACCTCTGCAGGGTGTGCTTTAGAAAGGAAGGGGTTAAATCCTGCATGGTCTTCTCTGCAAATTGACAGTGTCAACCTGTTGTTCTAAGGCCAAGATAATTGAGAACCAGAAGCCCTACCTGTCAAAAATGATTGCATTTTCACTGTCAATGAGTCACTGTTCTTACCTATGTAAACTAAATTCAAACTTACGTTAATTGGAAGAGCTCTCAGAGTAAAACCTGCCAGGCTGCTTCCTCGCTTTGATGATGTCATACACTCTTTGTCTGACTATCTGGAGAATTTATTTCTAGTTAATGTTAGGAGCTCGAATACTGGCTTCTTGCATTTCCCCCCACAAGGTCATAAAAACAGTTTCCTCCTGACAAGTGTGTAGAAACCTTCATATAGGATATGTCATTTCACTAACACAGAAGTTAGCATTTTCAAACTGCTATCAAGTATTCTTAGAACAAGGCCAAAAATCTAAACTTGGGTCAGAATGGACCTTTCTTTTAACTAGGAAGCTGCTTAAAGGGAATTCTGTCTACCTCATGTCCACTATACTGAGCTTCATTTTTCCAAGTGGGTTGAGGTCAAATAGTCAGAACTAAGGACTGTTTAACTACAAAATGTCTTTTAAAGAGCCCCCTTGGACATTCCATTAGAAACCTACATAAAACATGATTTTATTATCTTTACTTAGAAGTGTTGACACTTGATTATATCCGTGTTTTTTTTTTCCCTTTTTCCTGCTTTGCTTTCCTTCAGACTCCAGATTCAAGAAGTCCTCTGATTTTGCGTATAAGAAAGGCCTGAATATTTGGATGGGATCTGTACATTTAAGGTTCCAACAACCTAGTATAAATTTTAGTGAACTTTCCTGTTCTACACAACGGAGAGAGAACTTTGCTCCACAAAGATTTAGAAATCCTGGATTCTGATCTTGGTATCAACTTCACCATGCACACTTGGGACAAATCGCCCATTTTCCTGATTTCCATTTTCTTGTGCTATAACATAGTGAGAGAAACAATATTTTTCTCCATTTGCCTAACCTTTTTTTTTTTGGTTAAGAAAGAAATGAGATTATAATGCTCTAAGAATTCAGCAGACCCTAAGATGTGATATTATCACAAGCTGGGTTTTAGTGTTTGCAGGAAACGTGGTCTCACCCATCACAGATCACGCCACAACTGCAGCCAGGTCTGAGGTGTGGTAGAGCAATTAGAATACCTATTTGTGTATCTTTTTGATGTGCAGAATGTCCATTCTGTTGAGTCCTGTCTTCACAGGGAAACACTTCTGCTTTTTCCTTATGCAGTTACATGTTTTTTAAAAAGTCCTGACTAGTTTACAATTCTATGATGAACTTCAAGCTTTGGGAGAAAGAACACTCATGATACATAGAAGTGCATTAATTATTTCTTGTGTCACTGATACTCAGAGACATCCCTGCCCCCTAAAGCAACAACTGTTTGTGAAAGATAATTAGCATTTTTTAAAGATTTATTTATTTTTTCATACAAGCTGGGGTACAGGCCAGAGGCGTGGGGCGGCGAGAGGATTCACCAGAGACAGAGTGGGGAGCAGAACAGGCAGATGGACGGAAACACACTGCTGAGGGGAGCAGCGGGCGAGGCAGGAGAGGTCTGCTGCGCCCTGTGGGAATCTCCCCGGCAGGGCATCGAACTCGTGTCGCTGCTGCTGACAGCTCCACAGCGCAGTGCCTAACCGCTGTACCACCAGGGAGGCCCGCTAATTAGCATTTTAATACAATCCAAAGACACACTCCTTGTTTTCCCAGGGTCACTGTATAGACACTGAGTATAGAGCACAAGATGGCGTAAAACTGAAGTCGCGGGCATTGGAACCACAGAGAATTTCAGATAGGATGAATGGTTAGCCTTGTGTTAGCAGGAGACAAGAGAAATGCAGAAATCCAAATATGCTCAGAGGTGATAGAGTTCCTGAAGCACTCAGGTGGATACACTCAATTATTCTGAGACTTTGTGATTAATTAGAGTTTTATAGGGGAAAAAAATCTATCTGTGCTGGTTCCGTGATGGATGGACGTTTTCATCTGCTTGGTTCTGGTAAGAAGTTTCGCAAAGAATCTTCAGCCCTCCTCCATCAAGAAAGCAGCTTCACAATTTTGGATTCCCAGGTAGTCAAACAGCTCATTCTTCTTAACTGACTCATTAAGTCAAACATTCCTTGATAAAATATGTTATTGCCTTACAGTTTTCTATCATAATTAGCCATCAGGGACAACTTGAGTAGCTCTAAATATTCAAAGCAGTGGTGCGCTTAGGAACTTTTTGGGGAACAAAACCAGAAAGTTTGCAGGAAACGAAAAGAACACATAATGCAAATCACCTTCTCCGCGGTTTGTATTAAAGCTCAATTTTTAATTAAAAAATTGTTAATTACATCAATATTTGGGATTCAAAGTCACAAATCCATGAAGAAAAGCCTGCCGGGAATAGGGCCTGTATTGTTATTTATTTTTCCCTTGGCACGTCCTAATGAGAAGTCCCTCCACTTCAGTGTATTTATTCTGTCAGTTAACTTGCACGGTTGGTGAGGATTATTTTTTTAACCTGAGAATAGAATGAGTGATGATTAACTTCAGAATGCTGGGAATGAGAACATAATTGTCGGCTGATGCATACGGGGAGTCTAAGATGAATTCTATTGGGAATGAGTTTTGCTCTAATGCAGAAATCACTCGAATAACTCGAGCTTTTCAATTAAATCCCGTGGAATAATAGAAGGAGCCAAATATGACTGCTGACATTGCATCAAGATCATGGATATACTCTGATGTGAAAATTGCCTGGGTAAGCACAAGTGGGTATGTTTGGATCTCAGAGTAGGATGCAGTTCTGGAAACTGTGTAGACCTCTTTCCATGCACCCAGACTTCAAGCCGGAGAGGGTCAGATTTAGCGGAAGAACTCCGCATAGAACCCAACATTTCAAATAAACCATCTGCGTATTATGGGAAGTTGAACTTGGTAAAGTTATCTACCAATAGGGGCAGAACGAATCAGCAATGACCCACTTGTGTCACAGAGGAGAACAATGTCAGCTTTTCCTAAGACGGCCTACTGCCAGAAAGGATGTCTGAATAAACTGGCCAGCAGAGACTTTGAATTAATAAACAAAAACAACGAGGAATTGGTTCAGTTTGACCCTATATAAATAGCATCAAAAACATGGAAAGCTGAATAAAGTGTGTTACCAGTCACATACAAATATACCTATATGGGCCTCCCTGGTGGTGCGACAGGTTAAGTGCAGCGCTGTGGAGCTGTCGGTAGCTGCGATGCGAGTTCGATCCCTGGCCAGGGAGCTTCCCACAGGGCACAGCAGACCTCTGCTGCCTCGCCCTCTGCTCTCCTCAGCAGTGGGTTTCAGTGGACCCGCCTGTTCTGCTCCCCGCTCTGTCTCTGGGGAGTCCTCTCACCCCACACCTCCGGCCTGCACCCCAGCTCATCTACGCAAAAGTAAATAAATAAATCTTATTTTAAAAGATGTGGTCTGTATACACAATGGAATAGCATGCAGCTATGAAAAAGACGAACTCAGGGGTCTCCATGGCTTCTGCTCCCCACTCTGTCTCTGGGGACTCCTCTCACCACCCCACACCTCTGGCCTGCACCCCAGTTCTTGTATGCATTAATAAATAGATCTTTAAAAAAAAACAAACAAATATACCTATACAAAAAAGCAGAAATATTGGAAATAATCCTGAGTCTAGACGAACTTGGAATCAGAGTGAAAACAAGAACGAGAACACAGCCCACAGCCCTGGCCGTTCAGCGTAATCTTTTTGCGGAAGTGAGGCGTCGCGGCTCTGAGTTCAGCAGGTGGAAACGTGCACCAGGACAGGAGGTTAAGTGGGTCCAAAGCTTTGGGAAGGGGAGGGAGACCACCGTGTCCTTGGGGTTGCAAGAGAGTAGACATCTAGGGAGGGAAGATGCAAAGGATGGTGAGGAGTGAGGAACAGGACGTACGTGTGGGCCCAATTTTCATTCCAGGGTTAATGACTATATGCCAGGGGAGAGGCAGGCGAGACTCGGAGCACTGCAGACGCAACTGGGGAAGAGCCACACTGGGTGACTCATCGACGTGGGTCTGGAGAAGGGAGGCGTGGCCAGCAGGGCTGCCACGTTAAGACCCACGCGCAAACAGAAGATGCACAAGCTTACGGGCTTTGTGTTCCAGAGCGGGAAGTTCCACCCCAGCGCCATTAGGTTTCATTTGAGGTTTTACTGTTGTTACTGTATTTGAGACACTCTGCTTCCCTTCTATGCCAGTGAGGGAATAAGGTTGAAGAAGGAATAAGGAGAATGGAGGCGACATACAGCAGAGAGCAACAGGAAGAAGTATCTTCTGCAGAAAAACACACACACGCAGACCTCCCTGGGGGCTCAGGGGTTAAGTCTCAGCCTATGAAGCTGTCTGCAGCCACTGCAGCACGAGTTCGATCCCCGGCCAGGGAGCTTCCCACAGGGCGCAGCAGACCCCTCCTGTCTCCCCGCTGCTCCCCTCAGCAGTGGATTTCAGGAGATCCGCCTGTTCTGCTCCCCACTCTGTCTCTGGGGAGTCCTCTCACGCCCCACACCTCTGGCCTGCACCCCAGCTCTTGCATGCATACATAAATAAATCTTTAAAAAAATACACACTGCTCTAAAAAAAATAGAGAAAAATCCACTGTGTCCATAGCAATGTGTGGTATGAAGAGTTTCTCCTTCAGTTGAACTTACACTATCTTTGAGTGTTTATACTTGATCCATCAAGAAACTACCAGGCAAAAGAACAACTTTTTCCCCCTTACATTCACACACACACACACACACACACACACACACACACACACACACACGGACGCCCTGAGATTATGCAGGCAATAAGAAGAAAAGACTTCAATGTATAAAATAAAATCTTCTGTCCCCCTACTTAGCAAAGAAATCCTTTCTATTTTCAGGAAAACCCTTATGTTCAAATGACTATAATAGTTGAGTTGCCAGCGCTAAATTTTTTCCAATTAAGATCGCCTTTGAGCCTGCAACATTTTAAAACCAGGACCTGGTGAAGCAAAATGTCATTCATTTAGAGGGAAAGACAATCTTTGGCAGAATATTTTACTCTACCGAGTGTTTGTACGGAGGTGAAAACTCCTTGTCTATAAAATTGCCCATAATTTACAGAAACAGGACTGAAAATGTTGGCTAGAGGTGGAATTACAGGACGCGTAGCCTTGCGAGGAGCGCAATGATGACAAACATGAGAATACTGAGGTAGAAAATAGTTTCACCGTTTCCACTATCAGCACTAAAATGTAACAGGTACGGGAGTCACAGAAAGAGAGGCGATTGCAAGTGAGGTGGGGTTTGCAATGAGGGAAATCAGATTTCCGGCCCCTTTTGGAGGAGAGTGTGTTTGAGACGCAGCTGCTCTTGAGTAGTCGCAACTGTGTAGACCGTTTAAAATGAGATAATTCAACTGGTGGGTCAGCGGTAGAGTTCTCCTGCCAAGACGAGGTAATTCAGCCTACAAACGCGGCAGCCCTCGCTGGACAATCTCACGGGAGGGTGTTTATGTCCCTGTGATCGGCGGAGCTTTGAAGGGTTCATAGATCTTTCCATCCCACCCTCAACTCTGGGGGAAATTACTGCTATTGTTGTGTGGATCTCCTGTTTTTTCCAGGTGAGAGAGGAGTATTTACAGGAATTAAGAGGCTCCGGAATGATGAGGCAGAGCTGTCGGAGAACACGGAGTGTCAGGGTTCCAGCTGCCGGGCAGACAGAGGTGCTGAGTGGGTGACTTCGGAGGAGGCCCGTTCTCACACAGGGAGAGGGGCCACATGTGCCATCTGACCTGCTGCACGCAAAGGACCCGGTGACTTTGACTCAGCTTCTTGGTGACATGCTTGAAACAACTACCTTAACCCCTTGGCAGGCTGTACTCGACCCTTGACATCGATTAGGGTTCCCCGGGCGATGCGAAGGGTAGGGGTTGTACTTCGCGTGGCGTGAGGAGGCGGTGCGGTCACTGTGTGCGCCGATGATGGTCAAGCCAGGCTGTTTACGCAGCTGGCGGGACCTGAGGGAACCTGCCAGGCCATCTCAGGGAGTGGGCCACTCGCGGGTTGGGTCCTGGTTCATGCTTGTAGATACTACCATGGCGGGGGGGGGGGGGGGGGGTATTTGCACCAAACAGTGAAGAGTCCTCAGCCCACGCTCCTGAACGCTCTGACGCGTACAAAGCAGCGTGCTGTGGTCAACAGCTGCACTGTGGCTCTTGCCGCTATTCATTCCGGAGAACTGCCAGTCAACTGCTGCATTGTGGCTCTTGAGATCTACCATGCTGGAGGCTGCCGGTGCCGACCACTCCTTGCTAGGCCCTCTCCGAGGAGAAGGGGAGCACCCAGCTTGCAGTGGCCGCCTCTTCTGCTGGAAGTCAAATGAGCTGACTGTGCTCTCGCAGGGGGAGGCACTGCACCCCTATGCCTGCGTCCCAGGCCTTGCCCTGGGGTTGGCGACCAAGATGAGCCGGAGGGAGAAGCTCTCTGGGTGCAGACCGGCCTGCTGCCCGGAGGCTCCAGGGGCCCCTGGACATTGCCTGGCTCTCCGTGCTGTTGAGTGTTGGCTCCAACCTCACGTGGATTTCGTGGATGTTCCGCCATCAAGTTCCGAAACGAGCCTCACTCGTTCTCAGCCGCAGCCCGTCGTGGCGGGTCCGTCCTACTTGGAGGGGGGAAGGAGCTCAGCCGCTGGCTACAATTTACCTCACGGCACCGGCTCTGTCGATCAAGGGTGACCGGAAAGAGGACATCCCTAAGGAGCTGGGCCTCTCATTCTCAGAAAACGACTATTTCCAGAAAATGGCTCTATGCACTGGACTCAATTCTAAATTGGGAGTTGTTTTAAAAGGGACTTCGTCTTGAATCGAGTCCATCTCCACGTGGAGCCTGCAGGTGGACGGTATGGGTTGAATCCAAGTTGCTGGGTCAGCGTGAGCGCGGCTTTTGCCGTCAGCGTCGTCTTGCAGGGAACGGGAGACCAAAGCTGTGGTAGAAAATGGCAGAGCAGGGACGGGATCGGAGCCTCGCGGTTCTCTTTGCTAGGAGGGGACAGGCGATTGTGCACGTTGCCCCAGAGTTCTTCGCTGAGTCTCGGCTCGGTGCGGTCACTTCCAGGAGCTTCTACCTCCTGGCTCCTGGACCAGCCCCCAAAGCAACTTGGGTCCTCCTGACTCTCTCTCAGCCTCCCTCCCGTCTACGCGAGGGCGCTTCCATCTGTTCTCCAGAATGCACCAGAAACGTCTTTGAGAAATCTGGTCATGGCGTTCTTGGAAAATAACCCCAACTCTGACAGGTCCCCACGTCATTTAGGGCAAGCTGCAAAGCCCTTTCTTTTGGAAGCAGGCCCCATCTACGGCCGGTGTGCTCCTCTGCAGCTTCATCCCCAGCCACCCCTGCGTTATTTATGGCCCCCAAAGTCACGGACTGTCCCCCAGGGGTTGCCTCTGACGCGCAGCTGGCCTGGAATAGCCTCAGGCACCCCTCCAAGCCCAGGTCCCCGCCGCGCTCAGCTCTGCCGAGACTTCTTTCCTCCAGGAGCTTCTCCTGTCCCTCCGTGCCCCTTCCCTGTCGCCGCTGCCACTGGCCTCTTCCCTTCTGGCCTTGCCAAACACTCTTCTCTTATCACCTCTTGAGTGTATTCTTGCAGTGTGAAGAATGGGGGGGTCTGTCCTTCGCTCTTATATTGCTAGGACGGGCTTCACTGTTCTATCCCTAGGACGGGGGGTCATGTCCAGCTCCCAGCGGGGATCCGGGCAGCTATGTGTGGTCAGCACACTGCTGACCGCATGTGGACCTGCCCCTACGGATGAGCCGGTGGACAGCAGACCCTGCAGTTTCTAGTCCCTCCTCCCCCTCCCTCCACCACCGCCCGCCTGGGAGAGCATCAGCTCAGCACAGCCTGGGAGGACAAATTCCCATCTGCTGGACACTGGGGGACAGTCTCTCAGGAAAGACAGGCTGCCTGCGACCACGATAAAAATCCTAGGAGGGCCTCCCTGGGGCGCAGAGGTTAAGTCTCAGCCTATGAAGCTATCGGCAGCCGCTGCAGCATGAGTTCGATCCCCAGCCAGGGAGCTTCCCACAGCGCACAGCAGACGTCTCCTGTCTCCCCGCTGCAGTGGGTTTCAGTGAATCTGCCTGTTCCACTCTCCACTCTGTCTCTGGGGTGTCCTCTCACCCCCACACCTCTGGCCTGCACCCCAGCTTGTATGCATAAATAAATCTTTTTAAAAAATCCTATGATTGGTCTACCTGAAAATGAGCAGACTAAGGGCCTCCCTGGGGACACAACAGGTTAAGCGCAGCCCTATGAAGCTGTCCGCAGCCTCTGCAGCACCAGTTCGATCCCTGCTGAGGGAGCTTCCCACAGGGCGCAGCAGACCTCTCCTGTCTCCCTGCTGCTCCCCTCAGCAGTGGGTTTCAGTGGATCCACCTGTTCTGCTCCCCGCTCTGTCTCTCTCACCCCCGCACCTCTGGCCTGCACCCCAGTTCATGTACACAAAAGTAAATAAATAAATCTTTTTTTAAAAGACATGTTCTGCATACATAATGGAATAGTATGCAGCTATGAAAAAGATGAACTCAGGGGCCTCCATGGCTTCCGCTCCCCACTCTGTCTCTGGGGAGTCCTCTCACCCCCCATACCTCTGGCTTGCACCCCAGCCTGTATGTATAAATTTTTAAAAATTAATAAATAAAATCAAATTAAAAAATGAGCTAGACCGAGTGCCTTGTACCACTACAAGCGGTGCAAATTCCAGTAGAGGACCTCAAAATGCTGCAGCAGTGTACGGAAGCAGAGGAGAGGACCACAGACACACACACACACACACACACACACACGGAGCTGGGATTCGAGAGGCTCCGGGGCGGCTGGCCGACCTGATGAGCCCTTCAGGAGTAGGAAGACAATTGCCCCCAGCGGCTTGCTGTGATTCGTGTCTCATAACGCCGTTCGGCGAAGCCCGCTGCTATTTTACGCAAAGCCATTTAGAATCTCTGCTTAAAAAGGGGTGGACTGACATGTGTTACATGAAATGATTAGGAGCATTTGAGAAGTGGTAATTTTGGTAATTACCAAATAGTGTGATTCTCTCCCAATAAAGCATATGTCAGATGATAGAGAGAGACGATGAGGCTGTTTTCCCCTCCGAGACTGCACATATGCAGCATGAAAGTTTGAATACTCAAGTGTGCTTCTGGTCATGGACCGAAGTCGTATTTTTTAAGCAAATGAGTCTGGGTGACCCTGGTTTGACATCCTCTTGTGAACTTTCAAGCTCTGAAAGTTTCCTTTGATTTCTCCCCAGTAATTTCCAGGCAGAAATGACTGTGTGTGCGTGTGGCGGGGGGTGGGGGGGTTGCATGGAGAAATCAAGAACGATTTCTGCCTATTTTGGTTCCCATCGGCGGCACTTTGCATCGGACGTCTTGCAGAAAGAGGGCGATTTATTCTGCTAACTAATCAACATGAACACAGTCTCTCCTCCCTGTGAAACTCTTAAGGTCTTTTATCCATCGAGCTACTTATTAGGATGCCCTCTGCAATGCTCTTCTTTTCCCCCCACAAAATTGTACCGATGGGCCCCTCCTTGGCATAATGATTTCATTTCAGGGGGGCAACTACAGACCTCGACCCTCCACCCAAAGTCCATGCTAAGAGCCTACGGCTTCATTATTCTCTTGCTGTGAAGTCGGACACGGTGCTGAAATCGTCAGTCTGTCATTCCGTCATTTCCTATTTGGTTGTTTTGTCTGCTCCTCTCAGCCCCGGGGACATTTACTGACGGGCGGATACAGTGGTCACTGAGGGCCAGCCCGTCCACGCCAGCGCCCAAGCCCGAGGAACTGTCCCGGGCGGTGGCAACACTTGGCATTTGCTTCAAAAACGCTGCCACGTGTTCAGCGCCTGAGCTGTTTGGGGACCGGCTTCCTAAGAAGCCCCAAACAATAAAAGGGAAATAGAAATCGCTCTCCCGCTACTCCGGAAAGCAAACACTCACGGGCTGAGCCTCAGAGAGGCAAGAAAATGTAGGCATGGACGCGACGTGCTTGAAATAAGAGCCTCAGCTCTCTTTCCCCGCCAGCGAAGGCGGCTGCTGAGCACACGTGACCCGAAAGACTCTCTGTACCCAAGGAAATGCGCTGGCGCCACGTTGGGGTGCTGATATTAAGGCAAAGGCACATTTATCCTTATGCATCGCTTGATTGATGAGGGAGCATTTCCCATAAGCAGAGTCCACATAGCTAACGACTGAATCCTGTCTTTCCCTCGCCCTCAGGCCCCCCTGAACCCCCCAATAGCAGGGAATCTGGAGGGGCTGCCTTTGCACGGTGATTAGGGTTAGA
>PVIJ01018489.1:0-26233 GCA_004024925.1 Scalopus aquaticus
CGATTTGCAGCGACGTGGCTGGAATTAGAGGGGCTCAGACTCAGTGAAATAAGCCAGAAAGAAAGAGAAAAATATCGAATGGTTTCACTTATAACAGGACTATAGTGAGGCAGGGTGGGGGAGAGACAATCAGTGGGGGGGGGGGGAGGAGGGAGCCGGAGGGAGGGAAGGAAAAGGGCACAAAATGGAATAGAAAAGAACACAAGGGACCATGGAGATGGATCACGGGTGAATTGGTGGTGGGCTACCCAAGGGGAATACAAAATGTAAAAGACATAAATAACAATAAAAATGTATATTAAAAATAAATAAAATCTCAAAAAAATAAATAAATAGATGCATAAATATAAAAAACATAAAAAAATAAATTTTTTAAAAATATTTTATTTATTTATGCATACAAGCTGGGGTGTAGGCCAGAGATGTGGGATGGTTAGAAGATTCACCAGAGTGGGTAGCAGTACAGGCAGATCGACTGAAGTACACTGCTGAAGGGAGCAGCGGGTGAGGCCGGAGAGGTCTGCTGTGCCTTGTGGAAATCTTCCTGGCTGGGGATAGAGCTCGTGCTGCATGGCTCTGGATAGTTTCGTAGTGCTGTGCTTAACCCATTGTGCCACCAGGGAGGCCCAAGTGTCAATTTTTAATCTATAAAATGTGAATGATAATTCCTAAATCAAAGTAAGTGAGTTTATCTAATAAAACACTTGGTATAGGGCCTCCCTGGTGGCACAGCATTTGAGCGCTGCGCTGTGGAGCTGTCGGTAGCACATGATGAGAGTTCAACTCCCAGCCGGGGAGAGTCCCACATGGTGCAGCAGACCTCTCCTGCCTCGCCCGCTGCTCCCCTCAGCAGTGTATTTCTGTTCTGCCTGTTCTGCTCCTCACTCTGTCTCTGGTGAACCCTCTCGCCGCCCCACGCCTCTGGCCTGTACCCCAGCTTGTATAAATAAATCTTTAAAAAAAATTCATTAAAAAATAATAAAATAAAACTCTTGGTATAATCATCAGCAATAAATGTTTTTTTTTGAATAAATGATATTTTACCTGCTTCAGTAATATTTATTTTAAGGTTCAGTGTAAAATCTCACCGTTTAAGGATATCAGAATGTTTAGCATGTATGTATGTAGACATTATCATTTTCAATTTTTCACTAAGCTGGAAGAGTTTAAATCTCTCATTTTTTTCTTGGGCTCAAACACTGAATATTGATCAATAGAAACCCATATAATTAAGTGTAGGTAAAATATCTAAAGAAAGTTCTAAAAAAATATTCAAGTAAAAGTGCAGTTACTGATGCATTTTATTAGTTGAGTAAAGACAAAGGTGTTCAAAGTTGCAAACTTATAACACTATAATTTATCCACTGTTTTCCAAAAATTTTGATTTACTTTATATTTCTCAGATAGTGCTTGAGCAGATCAACATATTATACAAAATACTGGTTTCTACAATGTCCTGCGTTAGTCAGCACCAACAAATCTCTTTACCTAAATTCCAGTGACCTACAACATACACTTACCTGGTATTGGGACATCTAATACAGCTTCACTAACAAACTAGGCAGTCAATTTATAGGTCATATTTTTTTGATTTGACATTTAAAAAATATCACATAATATATCATTTATCACTGTATTTTTGTATTGCCTAATTTGATCTGAATAAATGCTCACCCATCTTAGCACTAGTTCTATCTCAGGAGGATGAGATGTCTTCTATCTAAACAACTGCTGGTAACGCTGGTCAACAAATTTTTACAAAAGTCATATCACTGAATAAGATTAGTCATTTCCTATCAATTTGTATGTGCTCAATACGAATATGACAGTCAAATTCTAATTTGGCTCTAGTTTTTTTGTAATCTGCAATAAATGGATGTTTACATCATGAAATGCATGCCAATAATAATGGCCTACAGTTAATACCTGTAAAAAATCAAGTCATAGACTACTTCTTAGATTTCTTCGCTTGTCTTTTGTACAGCTGTTCAGGAGCATCTCTGGGGAGTGTCCGGCAGTAGTCAGCCAGCATTGTATTGGACCATTTTCCCTGGTATCTTTGTTCCATTGATGCAGTATCTTGATGAAAATGTTTGCCATGTTCATCACTAACCATACCACAGTTTTCAGGGAAGAAATCCTGGGAATGAAGGAAGTGGATCTTTAGAGACATATTGCAGCCAAGTTTCTAATACTGCATCAGCATGTCTTCTACTAGTTCTTGTAGTTTTCTGCCCTAACATTCCCAAGAATGTTAGACACCACGTGAAAAGCATTCCATGCTTGTTTCACATCACCCTTGTTGTTGAACCGGTCATCTCAATGCAGACGGAATGTTTGGATAGACTGTTCTCAACTTCTTTTGCTTCGTTATTCCACCAGGAAGAGGAGGAACCAAGCAGATGCAACAGTCTTTTATGTGGTTGCTTGGCTCTCTCCACACCATGGGGACTGCAAATGGCATTGATGGTCTTTTGCCGTTTAACCACTGTGAAAGCTGTGTTTTACATGTAGCACAGCATATGTACTGAAACCAAGGCTTGTCGTGGTCACCAACTTTGCATCCGAAGTAAAAATGATAAGCCTTCTTCACTTGAGAAGTGATATTTTTCTTCTGTTTGGCAAATGTCACTTCCCCACAAATAGAGCAGAAATTGTCCATGCTATTAACACAATTTCGAGGCATTACTCTTATGTATTGTGCCTAAATGGATAAAATAACAACAGTTCTATTGAATGTAGCTTAAACTGTCTTGCACAAAGTCTGAAATATTTTCAATGCTCAACCTTTTTGACAGGGCTTTATATAGTGCACTGCTGATGTCAGCTTACTTCAGCAGCTGTCTGGCAATAGTATTGCATTGCATCAGAAAATGATGCAGTCAACTCTGGGTGATGAGTGCATGATGGCATTATGCAATGCGATGCAATATTACATCATTCTAGGCTGATTTAGGATGGTGTTGCAGTCCTACTGGATGAATTTACACGGTGAAACATATAAAATTAATTATGTAAAATATCTTCAAAACGAGAGCTAATGAAAAATTTTCAGGGTTATATTCATGTTTAGCACACCAAGATACTACAGATTAGGGCCTTTTTAAGTCAGTAATGATCTCACTTTGACTAGTGTAATTAGTTATCCTCTATGAAGTATGACAGCATCAAATTTAGACCTTAACTTAGAAAATAAAAAAAATATATAAAAAAATAAAAAGATGAAAGCAACATCTAAATCCTGAGATCCAGGATAACCTTGAAAAGAAATGTGAATCAAGTATTTTTTCTAAACCTCCTAGAACTTGATACAGTACTAACTAGTTCTAACATGTCTTCATTCATTTGATTATTTATTTGATTATTTATATTGATGCCATTCTCCATGTAAATTAAATTTATGTATCATGATTCTAATCATAAGATTGAATTGATAAAAGACAGATTAAGTTAGATTAAACAAATGTCAGTACTAATATCATCTGAGAAGCAGTAGAAGAAATAAGGAATATAACAGCTTTTTAAATGGAAATCTATCAACCTGTTGCCAATAGTTGTAAATATTATTCAGTTTTCTATGTTCATCATAGTGCATTGCCTCTTTGAATTAGCTTCTGTGATAACTCCAAAACTTATTAGCAATCATGGAATTTAGCAATAACATGTGAAAACCAAATTTCTCTAAACTCTCAACTCATAGCGGCTGGACAGCAAGTATTAATTGCCCAATATAAATCTCTCTATAAAACAGCTGGAGGGATCATATAATTGATACCCAAATATAATGGAAATACCACTTCAGTATGAAGTTATTTCGTGCCAACTAATTTTCATCCTAGAGAATTATCTCTTTCTCATATGAGACTTAGAGCATTTTAATTGGATTTAACTTTGTCGTTGTTTCTGTAGTTTCATTATTTCAAATATTTTTGAGAACTACAGTGCATTCTAAGTGAATATTGGCAGGTCCTGTGAGTTATTTTTCATCTGGCAAACCCTTAAGTGCATATTCTATATATTGTAATGTACTAAAAGAAACAATATGAATCCTGCTACCTCAGAACATTAAATTCAGCAAGATAGTTGAGAGATAAGCTTCTTGGTAGAGATAACATCTTATAACATTTTAATTGATAAATAGCTGTGGAACAGGAAGATTTTATGTAGATAGCTTAGGCACATATTTGAATATACAAAAGGATCAATATACAGAATCCCTATTTAAGTTCCTGGGAAATACTTTAAAGTACATGAAGATTATTTTTTTAAGTTGGAAGATTAGCTCCATTCTGCTACTTTGGAACAGGATGAAAGTAAACTCATTGCCTATTTTTTCTGGTATCAGTTTGTCTTTCCAAAGTAATAATAATAGTTAATAGCTATTGATTACTATGTACCAAGCAATATATTAATGGTTATATAAGCATCATCTCACTTAATTCTCATGGACAGTTCACCTGGATAGCTCTTACTTTAGCCAACTATATCTTGGGGAGGTACAATAACTTTCCTAAAGTCACATTACATTATGACTTAACGGAAGTTCAGGCTAGGCCTATTTAATTTCAGTTTCCATGGTCCTAATTATGGCATTATACTGCCAATCACCTTCCTTCTTTAACTCTCAGCATGCAGTTTAAGAAGGATATGTAAGTCCATGTCTGAAGACTTGGTAGAGCTAACTAGTAAAATCATCAGTATACAAGAATATAGAATGAAATAAAAAAGAAGAATAAAGAAAATAATCCCATTTATAATAACATCAAAACATTAAATACCTAGGATTAAACTTCACAAAGGAAGTGACAAACCTGTGTGATGGAATTATAAGATGTTATTTAAAATATATATAAGACAAATAAATGGAAAGATGTTGCTTGTTCATGAATTGGGAAAATTAGCATTGTTAAAACAGCCATCCTATCCAAATCAATTCACTATCCCTATCAAAATTTCACTGACATTCTTCAAAGAAATATAGCAAACAATTCTGAAATTTATATGAAGTTACAAAAGACCTCAATTAACAAAAGTAATTTTGAGTAAAGAGAACAATAACAGTATCACACTCTTATACTTTACATTGCAAACTGGAGTAAATAAAACAGTATGTTACTGGAACAAAATGGACAGACAGACCAATGGAATTGTGAACCAAGATATAATCTGACACTTAAATGAACAACTAATTTGTTGTTCGTTGACAAGAGATGAATATTCAATGGAGAAAGGAAAGTCTCTTCAACCAATGGTGCTGGGAGATCTGGACAGTCAGCTGCAAAAGAATGAAGCTAACTGACTAACAGGATACACAAAAATTAACTCAAAATGGATTAAAAATTTGCATGTAAGACATAGATGAAAACAGGCAAAATATTCCACTACATTGGCTTTAGGGATATCGTTGAGGACTTGACTCTAATAGCAAAGAAAACAATAGCAAAAATAGACAAATGGGGGCCGCCGTGGTGGCGCAGCGGTTGAGCGCTGCGCTGTGGAGCTGTCGGCAGCGCGTGATGCGAGTTCGATGCCCAGCCGCAGAGATTCCCACATGGTGCAGCAGACCTCTCCTGCCTCGCCCGCTGCTCCCCTCAGCAGTGTATTTCTGATCTGCCTGTTCTGCTCCCCACTCTGTCTCTGGTGAACCCTCTCGCCGCCCCATGCCTCTGGCCTGTACCCCAGCTGTATGTATAAATAAATGAATCTTTAAAAAAAAAATAGACAAATGGGACTACATCAAACTAAAAAGCTTTTGCAATGCAAAAAAAGCTATAAGTAAAATGAAAAGACACACTTATTGGCTAAGAGAAGATATGTGCATATAATACATCTGTCAAGGGTCTAATATTCGGTATCTACAAAGAAATCATACAACTCCACAAAAAGAAAAAAAAATCAATCAATATCTGGGCAGGAGATTTAAACAGGCATTTATCCATAGAAGATACTCAGATGAAAAAATGTTCATCATCACATATCATTAAGGAAATCCAACTCAGAATCACAAAATGCCACCAAGTACCCCTGAGAACTATTATATCAAAAAAGCCAAAAGTAAGTGTTGGCAAAGATACAGAGAAAAAGGACCCCTCCCACACTATTGGTGGAATGTAGACTGTTCTAGTCCCCCCAAAACAGTATGAAAGAGTCTCAATATATTAAAAGTATATCTTTTAATATATACTATATGATGCCATATGATATACCATAATATACCATATGATCCAGTAATTCCACTCCTAGATATCTACCCAAAGAATGCCAAAATCCTAGTACAAAGGGATATATGCATTCCTATGTTGACTGAGGCTCTATTTGCAATAACAAGCTATAGAAACAACGTATATGCTTAAGGACAGATGAGTGGGATAAGAAGATGTGGTGATATTCACAATAGAATACCACTCAGCAATTAAAAAAATAATAAAAGAGGGCCTCCCTGGTGGCACCAGGGGTTAAGTCTCAGCACTATCAAGCTTCAGCAGCCCCTGAAGCATGAGTTCAATCCCTAGCCAAGGAGCTAACCCACATGGCAAAGCAGACCTCTCCTTTCTCACCTGCTGCTCCCCTCAGCAATGTATTTCAGTTAGTCCACCTGCACCGCTCCCCACTCTTGTCTCTGGTGAATCCTCTTATACTCTCACCCCCACACCTCTGGCCTACATTCCCATTCTTGTATGCATAAATAAATAAAAATAAATCTGTATTAAAAACACTCGGCTATTAAAAAAAAGATGAAATCTTGCTATTTATGACAACATGGATAGAGCTGGAGATTAAGTTAAGTGGACTAAATCAGAGAAATACCAATACCAGATGATTTAAGTCATTTTTGTAAAATAAAACACAGAGGCAGATAAAACTAAACTAAGACAAACCCTAGCAATCTAACTGTAGAATTGAGGATATCAGAGGGATGTGATTTGGGTGACAAATGGGGAAGGGACCCATGGACTCTGGTGGAGGATTATGGGTGCTTTGGGGTTGGGCATGGTGTAGTAACATATATTTGAAGAGAGGAGAGCTTATATCCGTAAGTCTTACACAATGTCGTAAGCCAGTGTTACCATAGTGAAAAATAATACAATTAGAAAAATTTAAAAATAAAAAAAAATAATCTCAGTTTGCCATGAACTAGTGTACTCCCCTTTTTGAAAGATAAGGACAGTACCAGGTTCAGAGTAAACGGGCAACTCAGGGTATTATTATTTCTGTCTGTACAATTAAAGTTGTAATTTCTGTTGTGTGTGAGGACCACAATAATCTTGTAAGATTCCTAACAAAAACTCTACTGTTTTCCTGTTATTTCTTATGATTTTTAGATGTTAAATTCTTATATTTGATATTTAGTTCTTTAAAAAAATGAAAGATTTAATTCTATTATAACTTTGTATAACACATTTAGTCATTTCTGATCAACAGTTTTGTTGGTGATTTTTTTCTTTTGTTTCCCTAAAGATCAGAGAAATTAGTGATTTTAAGAATTAGTTTTCTATGTCTATAGCCAAGACAATTTTCACTGTTGACTACATTGAGATATGCAACTTAGAGGAAGGTGATTATGCTGATAAGAAATCAGTCTTGTCTTAGTAGTAAAATAAGTTGGCTCTTACTTTCATTTTACCCCTTCAGCTGAAGCCCGAATCATCCTTAAGGACAGTTTTATGGTCTAATTTTTTTAATAGAGTAAAACCTGACATAAATCAATGGAAAATCGAACATTAAAGCCCTAAACCTTAAATGACTTACTTTCATCTTAACCACACAGTCTTCTTGAAATACTGATGAATGACAAGTAATTACTTACTCAATGAAATGCTCATCAATCAACTGAACAAACAATTACTAAATCTCATCTCATATTATTCAGCAAAACCCCAAGCAACCCACAGGGGAAAACGTTAAATATTTCAAAGACCACTGACTCAGGACATCTGTAGGTACATTTATTATAGCTTTTTTCAATGACTTTTTGACTTATGTTAGTAACATTGGCAAAATTCCTAAAATAGACTGAATAATCCTAACCATGTCCCTTATTTTTTTAGGAAATTTGCTTACTGATAAGTTAATTCTTCTTGCTAAAATGGAAAGAATTCTATTTTTTGTTTTTTGAACTTGCTCAACTTTTTATTTTTTTACTGTATTTTTAAAATTTAATTTATATCCTTTACATTATTGTGTATCCCCCATAGGTTTCCCACCGCCAATTCACCCGTGAACCATCACCATAGTCCCATGTGCTCTTTTCTCTCCTGTTTTGGTCTCTCTTCCTCCCCCTCCCCTGTAGAATGTCTCTTATTTGTGATTGCCTGCTAGTTTTTGTTTTTGTTTATGTTTTGTGTGCTGTTTTCTCCTTATGATTCCTTGTTTGGCTCTCTTATATTACTCCTATAAGTGATACCGTTTGATATTTTTCTTTTTCCTTCTGGCTTATTTCACTGAGCATGATCTCTTCTAGGTCCATCAATGTTGCTGAGAATTGTGTTAGTTTATCATTTTTTAAAAAAAAATGTTTATTTATGCATACAAGCTAGGGTACAGACCAGAGGTGTGGGGTGGCTAGAGGGTTCACCAGAGACAGAGTGGGGAGCAGAACAGGCAGATCGAGGGAAACACACTGCTGAGGGAGCCCCGGGCAAGGCAGGAGAGGTCTGCGGGGCCATGTGGGAATCTCCCCGGCCAGGCGTCAAACTCGCATCGCCGCTGCCAACAGCTCCACAGTGCAGTGCCTAACTTCTGCACCACTGGGGAGGCCCTAGTTTATCATTGTTCGTTGCTGAATAGTACTCCATTGTATACATGTACCATATCTTCTTGACCAGTCATCCATTTTGGGGCATTTGGTTTGTTTCCATATCTTAGCTATTGTAAATAGTGCTGCAATAAACATAGGTGTGCATGTGACCTTTTGTATTAGTGTTTTTGTGTCCTTTGGTTATATTCCTAGGAGTGGAATTGCTGGGTCATATGGAAGCTCCATAAAATGGAAAGAATTTAGGCTTGGCTTTCATATCCTTAGCTTTGCTTCTGTCTGGACCATCTAGTCATAAGATTGCCTGGCACTTCTGTTCTTTAGTTATGCATATCCTATCTTCATCACAGCATTATAAAGATATTTTAATTATGATAAATGAACATTAGAGATTCCAATTATAAACTAAAATATACTTACTGGTAGAATAGATATAAACTAGATATACTACATAAACTCTACACACATATAGAATTATATATATATATATATCTATATGTATAGAGTTTACAAATGTTTATAAGAATTGAGAGGATGGATAAATTTGACACTACTCATGTGAATGAAAATTGGCCATACTTTCTTTGAAAGAAGTTTTACTATATGAATCACATGTTTTAAAATTGTATTTGTTGGCCTAAAGATTTCCTCAATAATTTGGTTTTAAAGGAATAATTAATACTTTGCTGAAATATTTAGATAAAAGCATATCAACATCAATTTTCTTCAGAGTAATTAAACCTTGGGAAAAATTGATGTTGATTATTAAGGAATTTATTATTTATGCAATTTTATAGCTATGTGATTGAATGCTATGCAATTATTAAATGATTTTATAATTGTGAAAAAAATCCTTAAAGTTTATGCATAATATAATTTCAACTATATTTATATTACCTCTAAATAGAGTAACTCTAGATAATTTCTGTATTTCCCTACATGCGATTTGTTTTAAAATGTTTAGTATGTTAAGAAAATATCTACCATAATATAAAATTCCTATACAGCAGTTAATAGTAGCAGGCACATATTGAGTGCTTCCTATGTGCCAGGCACTCTTCCAAGTGCTTTACATTCATTAACTTATTTAGTATGACTAAGTTGGTTGTTGATAATTTTAAGTGTACAAAAAAATTTATCTCCTTTGTATCTCTCACTGTAAAAGTTTCCCAAAAGGAATTTGCTAATTATAACTGACTAAATTTCCTCATGAATTTGGAGATATTTAACTGGAAGAGAATAATCCAAAGGTCATGAGGGAAGGATTTTTAGGGTATCAGTAGCATGTGTGGAGTCAGCTGCCTTCCTGCAAGGGATAAGGCACATTCATGAGATTTGCAGGTAAAGTATTACATGGAAAGAATCTAGACCTTAAAAAGTAATCCCTAGGGCCTTCACCTTCTTATGCTTATTTGAAAATGTGGACTGAATCATGAAAATCCTAAACAGTGGAAATTATTTGAAGGTGTATTTCATTGGCAGGTTTAGCTTCAGCAAACCCACTTCATGTGAATGGGTAGACATCAGGAGAAGAATATGTTTTTGGTTTGCCTTCTGAGAAATGTTAGTATATTGGACAAACATTGAAAATACATGAAAGGTCAATGACCCTTAGGGACAGAACATGTTGGAAAGATGGGATAGTAATGTTTGAAGCATTTCCATGAATTCCCTCTACATATTGTGGATAAAGAGAACTTTTACTTTTTACCTATGGTTCTAAGAGACAATCACAAGAGACATGAATTAAATAATTGTTAATATCTCTTTGTGCATCATGAATCTAATGCAAATGACTATGACTTAGAATTGACTGGAACAGTCAAATGCCTGAAATATCATGAAACCAATAGAAGAAATGAATTTTCTAATTGCTTTAACTCATAGCATAGTATAGAAAGGGGTCTATTATTTTTTATCTCCCTAGCCCTGACAATCTATCTGTAAATGATATAAATTGTTTGTTCCCCATGCAGTCATCCACCAGCTGCCTGACTATTGATTTGGTCATTAACATATTTTTCAGAGAAATTACACTGGTCAACAAATTTTTACAAAAGTCATGAAAAAAGATTAATCATTTCTTATCAATTTGTATGTGCTCAACACGAATATGACAGTCAAATTCTAATTTTGGCTCTAGTTTTTTTGTAATCTGCAATAAATGGATGTTTATATCATGAAATGCATGCCAATGGTAATAGGCCTATAGTTAATACCTGTAAAAAATGAAGTCATAGATTACTCCTTAGGTTGCTTCGCTTGTCTCTTGTACAGCTGTTCAGGAATAGAATAGATGGAAGACAGTTTCCCTTGTGCGAAAGCACAGCCTTATGAATCAGTTTCATAATGTCTAAAAATAGTCTCCATTCTTTTGGGTCATGAGTGATTTCTAAGGCATTCATGAGACCCTCAATATCGGAACAGAATACCAGAGTACTTTTCTTTCTGAAGAAAGGCTCCAACTGCTGGTGGCACTTTCAATAAAAAGTAATTGTGACATCTTCCTCTAGGAGATTCCATTGTTGGAGTCTTGATCCTAGCAATTCTGCCTGGTTCTTGGATAAGTCCAAAGCACAAACCAGGACATTTAGTTCTTCCTGTGTTAGTCTGTGTGGGGTTGATGATGCACCACAGTGAAAATCTGGGTCACTGCATGCTGATGGAACAGGAGATAGGTCGGCTCACCCTTGTCCTCATCAGAGGAATCAAGAGAATATTCTGCTGGAGGTTCTGGAATAGGAGGTCCCTCACCATGTGGAACTGTTCTCAATGCAGACAGAATGTTTGGGTAGACTGTTCTCAACTTCTTTTGCTTCGTTATTCTGCTGGGAAGAGGAGGAACCAAACAGAAGTAACAGTTTTTATATGGTTGCTTGGCTCTCTCCACACCATGGGGACTGTAAATGGCATTGATGGTCTTTTGCCATTTAACCACTGTGAAAGCTTGTTGTATATGTAGCACAGCATATATGCTGGGCCCAAGGCTTGTCTTGGTCACCAACCTTGCATCCAAAGTAAAGATGATAAGCCTTCTTCACTTGAGAAGTGATATTTTTCTTCTGGTTGGCACATGTCACTTCCCCACAAATAGAGCAGAAATTGTCCACGCTAATGCACTTTTGAGGCATTACTGTTCTATATTGTGCATAAATGGATAATATAATAACAGTTCTATGGAGCAGTAGCTTGCACAAAGTCTGAAATATTTTCAGTGCTCAACCTTTCTGACAGGGCTTTATAAAGTGCACTGCTGATGTCAGCTTACTTCAGCAGCCGCCTGGCAATAGTATTGCATTGCATCAGAAAATGATGCAGTCAACTCTGGGTGATGTGTGCATGATGGTATTATGCAATGTGATGCAATATTACATCCTTCTAGGCTGATTTAGGATGCTGTTGCAGTCCTACTGGATAAATTTACATGGTGAAACATATAAAATTAAATATATAAAATATCTTCAAAACGAGAGCTAATAAAAATTTTTCAGGGTTATTTTCATGTTTAGCATACCAAGATACTACAGATTTTTTTTAAAGATTTATTTATTTATGCATACAAGCTGGGGTGCAGGCCAGAGGCGTGGGGCGCAGAGAGGGTTCACCAGAGACAGAGTGGGAAGCAGAACAGGCAGATCGACAGAAATACACTGCTGAGGGGAGCAGCGGGTGAGGCAGGAGAGGTTTGCCGTGCCATGTGGGAATCTCCCTGGCCAGGCGTCGAACTCGTGTCGCCGCTGCTGACTGCTCCACAGCGCAGCACCCAACCACTGCGCCACCAGGGAGGCCTCAAGATACTACAGATTAGGGCCTTTTTAAGTCAGTAACAAAATCACTGTTGACCAGTGTTATCAGGAAAAAGAGAAAGGGATTAAAACCAGATTTTTGTTGAGAAAAATCAGAGCAATGCGTATACTAAGGGGTGACCAACTCACCCTTATTTGCCTGGGCTTCATCTCATTTTAGTACTGGAAGTCAGGTATTTTGGGAGTCCCCTCATTCTTAGGCAAAGTGGAGACATTGTCATCCAAATAATGTAATTTGTATAACTACCTTAACACTGGTAGAGAATTATACCCAGAGTACTTGGTGACAAATATGAAGAGTGATTGGCAAATTGGTAGAAACATTAACCTGATGACTAACCCTAAACATCAGAGGTAATTTTATATCAAAGTGGAAATCTCTGCTCTCAGTATAGCAGAGAACTCAGTGGAAGAATACTGAGTTAGATTTTTGGCTTAAAATAATACAGACATTCAGAACACTCAATCTGCCTATGACCCACTACTCCCAACCTTCAAGACTTAGGTGGAAATCTTCCTATTATTACAGTGAGATTCTGCAGCAGAAACTAAGTCTATGTCAAGGTAATTGTATAGAAGATGTAAGAACTGAGTTTCAGATCCTAATATTCTATGATTCCATAGGAGATCATGAAGAGGAAAATAATTTGAAAGCATTTTTTTTTTCAAATTTAAACCTTTTTCTTGGAATCACAATTTACACAGTTTTTACTCATTCAGTGATACTAATTTGGATGCTTTGTAATCTGGCAAAATAAAGTCATGACTACATTCAATTTCAGTTCCATTAAGTGTAGTTGAGGCTGCTGTTGCCTATTGATTTCTGGATTTATTTATGCCTATTTCCGTGACACTCTTCATTCTAGCTAATTAATATCCTTTTTGCAGCGCTCTCCTTTAGTGAACACCCTGCCCATCATTCCCAGATGATCCTTGCTTTACAGAGACTTTTATTATCTCTAGCAAGAAATCCCATATCTAGAAATCCTTACCTCTTTATTTTATCTTCTCGGCATTTCTTTCCATTTTAGAAGAGAAAATGATTGCCTTCGTTCATGCTGTCATTTCTTCTTATCTCCTCCCTCCAGAACTTAAGAAATCTTGATCAAAATTTGTATTCATTTTCATCCATTTGAAGTATCCCAGCCTCTAGAACATTTCTATTTATCATTAGTGTGCCCAACCCTTTGTTACGTAGAATAAAAAGGATTCTGCCTGATCATGTTGCCCTGTCTACCTATGATACTGTTTGCTGTTCATTTCACTACAAAGTTCGTTGAATGAACAGTCTATTATAGAAAATGCAAAGTCAGAAAAGATGAGACATTGTATATTCTGGTTCCTCTCTCCTTACAAATTAAAATCTTTATACTTATAGTTGTGTTAGTAAGTGAGATATAGATTCTTTATATCCAAACATGTGAACAAATGAAGATACTCGCCTTTCTTTTCTCAGATAATTGAAGATATGCCTTTTGTGACATATTGTGAAAGGAGGAAGATGAAGGGGAAGGAGGCCAAATAAGTTGAAATAGTAGAAAATATGAACCTTAACTGAAGGAAGGTTTATATATGACACCCCCATTTTCTACAGAATATTATGTTGCTTAAACACAAACTCTATGACAACATAACTTCTTCAAGAATATTTTCTTTCTTTTTAAAAAAGATTTGTTTTTATTTATTTATGCATACAAGAACTGGGGTCTAAGCCAGAGGTGCAAGGAGTGAGAGGATTCACCAGAGATGGAGTGGGAGCAGAACAGGTAGACCTACTGGAATACACTGTTCAGGGGAGCAGAAGGCAAGACAGGAGAGGTCTGCTGCTCCATGTGGGTCAGCTCCCTAGCAGGAGATTGAACTCAGGCTTCAGTGGCTGGCAATAACTTAAGAGCTCTGAGACTTAACCCCTGCGCCACCCGAGAGACCCTTCAAGAATATTCTTATGGTTGTGGCCTCCCTGGTGGTGGTGCAGCGGTAAAGTGCTGTGCTGTGGAGCTGTTAGCAGCAGGCGATGCGAGTTCGAAGCCCAGCCAGGGAGATTCCTACGTGGTGCTGCAGACCTCTCCTGCCTTGCCCGCTCCTCCCCTCAGCAGTGTATTTCCGTCCATCTGCCTGTTCTGTTCCCCACTCTTGTCTCTGGTAAATCCTCTCGCCGCCCCATGCCTCTGGCCTGTACACCAGCTTGTATGCATAAATAAATAAATCTTAAAAAAAGAAGAATATTATCAGCTTCTCAAACCCTTACATGTTGCACACACACACACACACACACACACACACACACACAGAAAAATATTGTGCAATACATTTCTGACTATGCATTGAATATGCCCATACCTAACTTTTTAATTCTAAACAACTGTCTAATCCTTTTTTAACATTTAGCTACTTTTGAATTATTTAGTCCTGTATGACTTAAGTGTTTAAACATTACTTAAATGTTCAAATGTATCTTAAAGTTGTATAATGCTTTTGCCATGTTATTTCATAAACGTCAATCTCAGCTAAATTCCTAACGCCAATGTGAAATTGAATAAATGCACGATTGATCTTATTTCCTTTTTAGATCTTATATCTCAATTTTTTTCTTTTAGTGGAAAATATATTATGGCATCACTTTAACTCCACAATAATTTAATGTCAGAGCTAGAGTGGTAATACTTCCATTCTGTTCTACAAATGAAAAAGAAAAAAAACCTCAAATATTGAGTAGGGAGAAGAGGAGAAGAAAAAACTAACCATGTTGTGACATTCTTTCATAGCAAAATACCTAATCTATATTTAATAAGATAAATAGTAGTTGAAAATATATTGTGATGCTTGTAGAAAAGGAAATTGCATATAATAATAAAGTTTTCAGAGTGGTATCTGATATTTTTTTGCTTTATCTCTGATTAGTTTCCTTGAAAAATCCTAATTTCTATCACAGTTACTTTGCCAAATATTGCTGCCATACCTAGTTCACTTGTGAATACAGGAAGATTTGTTTCACATTTGGGAAGGCAGTGAGATGATGTTTCTCTTAAAATTGAAAATGGCCATGAGACTTGATTTTGTCCCAGGAAATAAAGACATAAGTGGCTTGTTGAATTGAACATTTATGACTGGTACTCAGTTTTCCATTTTTGCTTCTACATGTGGTCTTGCCTATCAACATTATAGATAAAATAGCCTCTTTTAGCCGGGGTTTCGAATTGAGGAAGACATGGAACAGACATTGATAAACATGGAAATATACCATGACTTAGAATAAATCTTATTTTAAGCTACTGATATTTTGGGTTAATTTGTTACTGAACCAAAACCCGATCTAACATCACTGATGCATCACAGGATTATTGCTACTGAGCTAGTGTAGGAATAAATATCAGACAGTCTTTACTGCACAGAAATCACTTCTGAGAATTTCTATCTATACATTTTGAGAGAGGGAGTAACTACATTTTTGTTGTGCGATGGGTAGTTACTTCAAATTAGGTGAAAGAATGCTGCTGTTTTCATATTGCAGTTTAGACATTTAAATGAAAATAGAAGCATGTCTATGAATGCTGAGTAAACAAAGGAGCAGGCTCAGCTGAATAATCTATTGTGAACATTGCATCAATGCTTCCCCAACAGAGCAAAATTTTTTGGAAACTAGAACTTCACTTTCCAGGATTTCTTTCATATTTATGTGTCCAGATGAGAGCTCATAAGTGAACAGTTCCGTGTAAAATTGAAAGCTTTGATGATGGGCATGGTGTGATGACACATTCAAAGAAGTGTTAATCTAAACCCTTAAAACATGTACAGAGCTGTAAACAAAGGTTACCTCAATAAAAATAATTTTTAAAATAATAAAATTTAGAAAGAGCAAGAGAAAGGAAAGCAGTTATTGTCTAGTAACAGTTATAGCCGATACCTAGGAAGGCATCAGATTTTTCCAAATTGCCAGCTGAGATTGGTAGCAGCGGAACTGTATGAGACCCACTGTGTTGACTGAATGAGCATCTGCTAGTCATCCATTTGTAGCTGTGAATTTCTCTATGTTTATACTCCAGCCTTCAAAAAATGTGTGCAAACTTGCAATTTGTTATATTAAATTTATATGGAATATCTACAATGGTCTTTGATTTCCTGACTTAATTCTAATTATATAAATGGCAGTGGATTTTATTCCTTTGTCTTTTTAAAAAATATTAAGAACAATTTTTAAAATACAGGTAAGTGAAAATGTTGCTAATTCCCTTCATATATATTTAACATAAGCATTGTTATTTCTATATATAAATTAAATTAAAACAGTGCATAGAAATAGTTACATTGAACAATGTGGAAGATGATTTATCACTCTGAAACTCCTGTTACAAAATGTCTAAATGCACTATATAAAGTAACATATAATACATATAAGTATGTGAAATAATTCTATATATATATATGTATCATGTATTACATGCAAATTTGAACTTTAAGAACATAAAGAAATTACTTAAATTCCTAAGTATGATTCTAGGGAGATAAGCTAGTTTGCTAAATCTAGTGGCTTCCCATGTGAGAAGAAGTCTTTACCTGAAAAGGTTAAAAAAAATAATCGTCTGACTTCCTCATTACTCTGGGACTTCAAAAGATGGCATCATCAGTGGATAAAATGTGTGTGTGTGTGTGTGTGTGTGTGTGCGCGCGCGCGTGCTAAATTTGCATGATAGAAAAAAAATCCCATAATCATTTATGAATACAGATAAATAAGATTTTGGAAACTGAATTCACTATATATACCTTTTTCACTCATGAAAACTCATGCCAACACTGAGATTTCAAAGAGATTTTTATGCCAGGTGGCTACAAGATATAACTTCAAATTGTCTTTAGAAGAAGACTCTTATTTTAGTTTTCCGTCACTGCAAAAATAATTTACCAACAATCTTAGTGACTTAAAACAACTCAGATTTATTACCTGAGATTTCTCTAGGAAAGAAGTCTGAAAGAGGTCTCGCTGCTCTAAAGCAATAGTGTCAGCAATGCTGTTATTTTCCAGTGATTTTTATGGAGAACCTGTTTCCAGAACATTAGGGTTATTGACAAAACCCAATTCCTGTGGATTTGGATTTGAATCTAGACCTGGGTCTGCATTGTCTTGCTGGCTATAAGATGAAACTTGTTCTTAGCTTTTATAGACAGTCACATTCCTAGGCCTATAGCCCTTTTCTTCTCTCTTGAAAGTTAGCAATGGCAGATGGAGTTCTCATGTTTATCTTTCTGATCCATTGTTTTTGTTATAGGGTAGAGACCATCCTGTTAAATTTTGTCTTTTATTCTTTTTAGGATTCATGTAATTAGATTGTACTCACTCTGAAAATCTAGAACAATCTCTAGTTTCTAGGTCCTTAAACTTAATCACATCCGGAATGTAATTTTTGTCATATGAGGTAAAATACTCTGTTTAAGGATTAGGGATTAGGGGGTGAGGATATGAACATCTTTGAAGGACCAGGCTAACCTTAGTGCCACTGCAGACTAAACAAACCTCAGAAAAAATCCTACAGATGAATGGAATAAATCTGATTCCACAAGAAAATATATGGGTTGCAGATGAATATTCAGAAGAAAAATAGTAAAATGTTACTAAATGTAGCAAATGTTAATGGTAAAATAAAAAATAATAAAGTCTAATTTAGTGACTAAATATAAAACTATTATGACAAAAGATAAATAGGATAGCCATTAGAATGATTACAGAATCAAAGCATTTTGAGCTGTCTGTATTTGCAGAAAGTGGGTGACCATTTACAATATTTAAAGTATACTTATTTAATTTTAAAGTTAAAATTTTATGTCAAATGTTTTTTGTTGTATCTCTTGTAAGTATATAGAGTGTGCAGCTTTCCTTTTAATAATGAGGGAAAATATGAAAGACGTACTTCATCGAGACTTAAGAGAGGGGAAGGAAAGTAGAAAAAGTAGAAAGTACAAAATAAGATAAATGGGCATGAATATATCTAAGATGATAATAATGTAATATAAATGGACTAAATGCCTTGAAAGCCAAATTATCAGACTATATGAAAACCATAGTCAAACTATACCTAAAACGTAAGGAATCAAAAAGTTGCAGAAATGGAGCTATGCCAGTCAAATATAGACCAAAGACAATTACTGTCACTACTTAGCAAGGTAACAGAAAAGCATTTAAAATATAAATAGAGCTAGACATGTTCAAAATAAAATGATTAAATGTTGGACCAAAAAGGTAAAATAATTTCAAACTACTATGTACCTAATAACAGTTTTAAAATGTGTAACATTAGATTTGATATGTCTATGAGGAGAAAGTGAAAAATCCACTGTCCCAGTGGGAGATTAAAACATCAATCTTTTAATAATGGGCAGAGGCAGTACATAAAACTTCAATTAATTTGATAAGAATTTTGCATCACAGACTTATCTCTAGTCAGATATAGAATGCTAGTGCATTCTCTGATCATAAATATATCAAGTATATCAGTATCAAAAATATGACTATATTCATACATTTGGGCAAAGGTATCTTTTGAAAATGCATCAGATGCAGCATTTAATAGAAACATTAATTTTAAAATCTGGTACAAGACTAAACCATTATCATGATTTTTGTGACATCAAATTTAGATGTTTACTTTTAGTTCAAAACTTTATCTTTTTATTCTTTTGATGATATCTATACCTGTGAGTTTGTACTTTCCTGACCCTTAACACAATTCTTGGCATCTTATTGACAGACCCTACCCCTCATCATTAGCTTTTTCTTTTCTTTCTCCTTTCCACCAATGTGTACATAGTCTATACTATAGTTTAGAGTTTGTTGTGCAGCAGTAAATTATTCATCATTTACATGTTCTTTTAGATACATCTTTTGGTTCATGAATTAGCATTTTAAAGTGTTTACTTTTTACTGAAACTAATATAACTTAACAAAAGTTATTGTGAAATATTTGAGAAATGCAAAATGTGTAAAGAACAATATGCTCATGAATGACCTAGAGAGGAAAGCAAAAGCACTAGGGAACTTGCCAGTCCCATTACGTGTCTTTCAAATTCCTTCCTTAGTCTCACCTGAATGTCATTCTTAAATGCATTTGTTGACACCTATACTACCATGTATTTCTAAATAATATATGACATTGTTTTAGGATGTTTTAATCTTACATTATTTTACCATTGCAAATATAGTCTCTATATAATTTCTTTATTTTTAACTCAAAATCCCTATTAATATATAAAACTTGGATTCACATTTACTTCTATTCAAATTTCCATTGCTTGAATATGTTATAATTTATTTAACTATTCATATTATAGAAAAGCTAGAATAATTTATATACAAATATTTTAATTCCCTTCCCATTTATACTTACATAGGATTTTACTTTAAAACTATTCTTCTAACAAATGTTTTTTATTAAAGTAACACTGCACTATATCATTATGAACATTTCAGGCATGTATCATTGAAAATCAGCATGCTATATGCTACAATAATTCTTCATCAAAAGTCTAATTCTGTCCTTCACCATACAGTTGTCCTCCTTAACCTACTTTTCCTCCCCCTTCCTTTCTGGTGATCACTAATTAGTCTTAGAGTCTAAAACTTTTGTTCTTATTTAATGAATTCATCTCTTTGTTATTGCTGTGTACCACATATAGCGGTTTCACTCGTGTGGAGTAACTTCATATTTTTTAAAGTCAGCAAGTATTTAAGAATTACCTCCCATGTCAGTTAACTCGACAACATCATTGCTAATGGTTGCCTGGGAATGACATCACATAGATTTATACTAACATTGAGTTAATACTATAAAACCCATTACAAACCGTTTCTCATTTATTTCTCACAGCAACCCTCTCATGAAGATGCAATTATTATTCTCATTTTAAAGGCAACGAAACCAAATTTTATAGGCATGAAGGAAATTTCATAGAAAATAATTTCTACTAAGTTCTCACATCCTGGAATAAAACTGACTTGCTGGCTCCAAAATCCATGTCCCTAACTGTTATTACCCTGTACTCTGTTTCAGGAGTCCCATCAACATTCCTGTAACTAGTCTTCTATCCTTTAATATTTAGGTTGTCATCTTGTATTTCATTCTTTCTATTACATTGTCAATATACTTAAGTATAAATGTAAACTTCCTTTGTTAATTTACATGTTATCTCAGTGCTGGATTAAATACCTTTTAAAATTATTTTAATGCATTTTTGGCAAATTACTATCTATACAGATTTTACTAAACTATACACACTTGCTTTAGTAGTTTTAAAAATTTCCTGTTTATCGGTGTCCATGCCAATACTAATTATGATCAGTTCATTTAGTTATTTATTTGTTTATTTACTGTTGCCAAGTGCAAATTACATAATTATAATTTCAAAATCCAGCAAGTATAAAATGCATCTTTATTTAAAATTATTTGATTGGCCTCCTCGGTGGCGCAGCGGTTAAGCGCTGCGCTGTGGAGCTGTCGGCAGCGGCGACGCGAGTTCAACGCCCGGCCGGGGAGAATCCCACATGGTGCGGCAGACCTCTCTGCCTTGCCCGCTGCTCTCCTCAGCAGTGTATTTCTGATCTGCCTGTTCTGCTCCCCTCTCTGTCTCTGGTGAACCCTCTCGCCGCCCCACAGCTCTGGCTTGTACCCCAGCTTGTATGTATAAATAAAAAATAAATCTTTAAAAAAATGAAATAAAATAAAATTATTTGATTACTAGTGAGTTTGACTATTTCTACAGTTGTTTATTTGCAATTTGCAAACTTTTTTTTAATTGATCGGTCAAGTGTAATTGATCGGTTATAAGGTGTTTTAGAGAAAAAAGGAACACAAATAGTTTACGTCTAGGACAGACTATAAAGTCAAAATCTGTAGTTGTTTGTGATGGAAACCTTAAAAGAGAAACTTAAAAGTTTTGCCAATGTCACAACCTTCATAGAAGTACCAGGATTGGAACCCAAGTTGTCACAAATGCAATTCAAAACACTTTTTAACTATCTTTCAATTCCTCTGCATTTGATGTTGATTGATATTGATCAGATTTTCAGTAACTGTAATGTTTGTAATTACGAACAATAATAATTATCCTAACCTTCTGTGAAACAATTCTGAAAGTTCTAAGATATAGCTAAAACATAGTGTTTTATAGCATATTTGGTGTGATGAAATAAATTAGATGTCAAGTATGGACTATTATAATCTTTTAATTATTAAATGCTTCCTTTGTCACTGGGGGGGGGAGGGAGAGATGTTGCTTTTTAAATCAGGCGGTCAATTAGTTTTCCTGACAAGACTTCACTGTGCTTGATTGAGATTTTAGGATGCATATATATGAATTGACAGTTTGCAATTGCTGTGTTTTCCCCACGCAAAATCTAAAAGAGTTTGTAGGTTTTAATATTAATAAGAAGAGAGTCTATTAACTCTAAAAGTGCCCTATTTGCTCAAAGACATGCTCTACCTGAAAAACTGATATTAAATATGTCTCATCATGAAAAGTGAAAATTTAGATTTCAGTAAGTCATGTTTCTCTTTAAGACATAAAATAAATGAATTCTGCATCCTTTTTTATGTTAAAAGCTGTCTTTGTCTAAGCTTTTAATGAGAGAAACACTTTTTTCATTTAATTTATGTTAGTACTTGTTAGATTTTTAAACTTGAGCGCTATTCAAAATAAGAACACTTACTTCATTGAACACTACAGATTTACAAAAACAAGGGAACCATTCTTTTAAGTAGGTGACGAGCTGTCACATAAAAGGTAGCAAGGATGATTCTTCCCAAATATTCAGACAACACACTTTACAGCACATTGGTGACTGTTAAGAATACAGCAATAATATGAGACAATGCAGCACCTATTTCTCCAGAGGACCTGGGTCCTGAATGTGATTCACTTCTGAAAATTTGAAGATAGGAGAAATCTTATAGTGAATGTCAAAAAGAAGGATATAGTTTGAATAGGGGAAAAACAATGAATAATTGACACCTATTGAATGATTATCAAGTCATTATTATATATGCTTCTCATGTATTAGTTCATATAGGTCACATAGAAAGTCCTTGAAGTATAATTGCTATCTCTATTTTATGAATAAGGCAGGAAAAGTGAAGTGACTTGTTCACGTTTCCAATGAAGTGTGTACTTCACCCCTCTGAGTGCTCTCTTATGGGGTCAAGTGGCAATCCCACAAGATGTGCATGAAGACATCAGTTACACTTCTTCATAAGGCACAATTAGACAGCCTTTATGAATTACTTTAGGAATTCCCAGAGGGAGTTAGATGAAATAGGTGGCATGGATCCAGAGTATAAGTTAAGGAACTTAAGCAAAAAAAAAAAAAAAAAAAAAACTGGTTGCTTCTCATTTCACATTTCTTCTTTGCATTTTCCAAATGTCAGTTATTAAATTTTCCGTCTATCCTATCTAAGGTATCCTCTTAAGTTTCCCCATTAGCTATAATTCCATTAAAAGTATTACTACAGGGCCTCCCTGATGGCACAGCGCTTAAGCGCTGTGCTGTGGAGCTGTCGGTAGCAGCGATGCGAGTTCGACGCCCAACTGGGGAGATTCCCACATGGCGCAGCAGACCTCTCTTGCCTTGCCCGCTGCTCCCCTCAGTAGTGTATTTATGACGATCTGCCTGTTCTGCTCCCCACTCTGTCTCTGGTGAACCCTGTCACCGCCCCACGCCTCTGGCCTGTACCCCAGCTTGTATGCATTAATAAATAAATCTTAAAAAAAAAGTATTACTACAAACTACAATGAATGTCCTCATGCTTTAAAAAAATAAGATGTATGTGTACCAACAAACTAGACATGAGAAAGTAATTAGTGTGAAAGAAAGCCTTTTATAAAAATTCTGTTCCTAACTTTACATACAATAACTTAGTGAAATGCAAGCTACTTTTCCTAAAATTATCTTTTAAAAAGCATATAAATATATCATCTTATTGAATAAATGGAAAGTGAATTTTAAGCCAATGATGGAGAAATACTCTAAGAAAGAACAATTAGAGCAATGGGGGAGTATATAGTAGTGAAGGGTAGTGGGAGGCAAAGTCTGATGTGATTGAATTTTAGAATATTATTTTGAGTAATATAATAACACATACTACACAATACTAAAGTAATTGTGATATCTATATATTTCTGTCCCTGAGCTATCAGTTTTCTTTTAATAGACAACTAATATATTGGCTTTTACATCTTCTTCAGTTATATGGGAAAACATTTTATACCTATATGATAGCGTGTATATATACACATTTATATCTATATATATTGTGTATGAATTATAGGATGTGTGTTTGTTATTATATAAAACCATAGTTCCACTTGAAAACCAGCCAGTTCAATCAAAAAGACAACTTTAAATGAGTGGGGACTTACTGATCATTCTTATAAATGCAGTCAATCAGTCCATCCATTTGTCTATTTGTGATTAAGATCCCACTATGTGAAAGGCTTACCTGATTGAAACTGCAATGTTTTATTGAGATGATTTTGAAATCTTCATTTTCTTATGAGACAATTCTTATTTTAAAAAAAGGAAAGAAAGGCAAAAAAAGGAAACAATATAAAAGTGGAGTGATGTGCAAGTTTTTTTGGTGACATTATGATAGGCTGGGCCTTTTGTATTCTATTTTGAACTGTAGACATAAGTGACAGGAGAGCATTCTCATTACCTATCCAACTAAAATATTAGGGGAATTTTCTCTCAGATTTCACACCAACTTACCTAACAACTGAACTCACCTCCATTACTTAAGGTTCAAATTCTGTGTCATAGTAGTTGCTCCTTTTATAGCTACTAAATAGATAACATTTAAGAAGCAGTTATGGTAAGGATTAATGTGCAGTTTGATCAAGAATTAATACAAGTTTTCAGCAATGCTTCAAGGAGAAAGATAACCCCCAAATGACAATATGGATTATCTTCATCAAGTTAATAATTCTTTAAGTGAGGGTCTCTGGACTCCTAGGCAAACCCAAAGAGAACTCTCCATCAAGATACGAGGGAGAGTGAGGCAAAAAATGACTTGGGGGGTGGCGAGGAGGAGCCAGGGAATCGAAATATATCAAAACTCTGTGTTGTGTGGGACTCAGGCGGGCACTCAGTGCTCACAGTGAGGCGTGTGACCCCAATGGACGTGCATCCCCACCACATCACGTTCAGAGCTCCGCACAGGATCTCCCTTTACTCAGAGAATTTTCCCTGAGTACTTCAAAATCTCTTAACAAAGCCTGAAATGTCAGACACCAAATCTCCTTAATGAAAACTCAAGCAGGTTTTTATGCCCCCTGACAAAGGGGTTTCCACATTTTTCACAGATCAGATACATTTAGCAAGTATTTATTCAGCATCTAAGATAGGACACTCACAGAGATGAACTCTTTCTTTACATGAGCAGACCCTGTGAACCTCTGGCTCTCTGTTAATAGACCAAGGAATCTGTGAAATGAATGAGAGTGCCAGCTGCACGCTGTTCCCTAGACATGCCGTGGGAGACAACCAAGTGAGCCACACACGGAATTTAGAATTTTCTAGTAGTCACACTGAAAACATTTTAAAAAATTTAATTTTAAAAATATATTTTACTTAACCCAATGAATCTAAAATACTGTATTTTGCCATGTAAATGGAAAGAAAGATTGAGACATTTTAATTTTTTATATTAAGTTTTTGAGCTCCAATGTGTGTTTTTTCACTTACAGCACATCCCAATTCAGTATGACCATATGTTTGAGTGATAAGCACTGTGTGTGTAGGGACTACAGTACTAACACAAATCTAGATTCTAGTCTCAGTAAAATGTGGTATGACTATATACAAACAGTTTTGGATAAAAGTTCAAGTGGGCTTTGCACTTCACATTAAGATTCCTGTTTAGATGTTTCAGTGCTCTAAAGAAAGTACATATTTTATTTATTATCTTCATTTTTTATTTCCGATAAACTTTTTTTTCCTATTATGATTCTTTTTTTTTATTGTTATTTATGTCTTTTACGTTTTGTATTCCCCTTGTGCAGCCCACAACCAATTCACCCGTGATCCATCTCCATGGTCCCCTGTATTCTACTCTCTTCCATTTTGTGCCATTATCACCCCTTCCCCCTCCTCCCCCCACCGTTAAGTGTCTCTCTCCCACCCGGCCTCCCTATAGTCCTGTTATAAGTGAAACCATTCGATATTTTTCTTTTTCTTTCTGGCTTATTTCACTGAGTATGATTCCCTCTAATTCCATCCATGTTGCTGCAAATTGCAAGTGTTTATCTTCTTTCCATGCTGAATAGTATTCCATTGTGTATATGTACCACATCTTCTTGATCCAATCATCTATTTTTGGACATCTGGGTTGCTTGCATACCTTTGCTATTGTGAACAGTGCCGCAATGAACATACGGGTGCATGTATCCTTTGGCTAAATTCCCAAAAGTGGGATTGCTGGGTTGTATGGAAGTTCCATGTTTAGCAGTCTGAGGAATCGCCATACAGCTTTCCATAGTGGTTGGACCAGTTCACATTCCCACCAGCAGTGTAGAAGAGTTCCTTTTTCTCCACATCCTTTCCAGCATTTGTTGTTGCCTGTATTTTTAATGTGTGCCATCCTCTCAGGTGTGAGGTGGTATCTCATAGTGGTTTTGATTTGCATTTCCTTGG
>PVIJ01018490.1:0-26239 GCA_004024925.1 Scalopus aquaticus
AAAGAGTTTGTGTAATATAGGGACTATTTCATTTTTGAATGTTTGGTAGAATTCATTTGTGAAACCATCTGGTCCTGGGCTTTTGTTTTTGGGGAGGTTTTTAATTACTGTTTCAATTTCACTACTTGTGATTGGTCTGTTTAGGTGTTCTATATCTTCTTTGTCTAGTTTTGGGTGATTGTATAATTTCAGGAATTTGAAAATTTGCATAGCCCATAGTTTAAAGAGACCTCAATACAGCTCAACAAAAAGAAAACAAATAACCCAATCAATAAATGGAGAGAAGAGTTAGGCATTTTTCTAAAGAAGATAAATAGATGGCCATCAGACACATGAAAAAAATGCTCATCATCACTGATCAAATCAAAACCACAATGAGATACCACCATCTGTGAGAATGTCCAATGTCAAAATTATTGGCGAGGAAATGGAATAAAAGGAACCCTTATGCACTGTTGGTGGGAAAGTATAAGGCTTTTGCCCTAATGGAAAACAACATGGAGGCGTCTCAAAAAATGTTCCACCATATTATCTAGCAATTCCACTCCTAGGTGTCTATCCAAGGAATGCAAAAACACTAATTGTAAGGGCTATATGCACTCCTGTGTTCATTGTAGCACTATTTACAATAACAGTTATGGAAACAACCTAAGTGCCCGACAACAGGACAGATGAGAGGATAAAGAAAAAATGGTATATATACACAATGAAATAAATCTGTTATAAAAATGATGAGCTCTTAATTTGGGGCAACATAGGTAGAATTAGAGGGGAATATGCTGAGTAAGTCAGAAGGAGAAAGACAAATACAGTATTCTTTCATTCATATATGGAATATAAACAAAGCAAAGGAACAGACAAAATCTAACCAAAATAAACCCTAGAAATCTCACTGTAGAATTGAGGCTGTCAGAGTGGAGGGTGGGAAGTATGGAACAAAGGGAGAACGGGACCTAATGGACCATGGTGGAGGACTGTGGGCTACCTTGGTGGGCCTGGTGAGGAAATGTGTAAGTGAAGAGTTGTGAGCGATGGTCCTGAGTAATAGGCAGTTTTGTAAACCATTGTTACGTCAATAAAAAAAGATACAATTAAAAAATGAAACAATTACTTCGAGAAAAAAATGATACAATTGGAACTTGAATTAATGAAATTTAGTAGTTTTCTGTGATCAAATAAACCCAGTACCTAATCAAATTTATTCTTCATTATTTCTGAGGTTGTTTCCTCTGTTGAGCTGAATATTAATGATAGTAATTCATTTTCTTTCTTAGGGCTTTGTAATTTATTGAATGATGTCATCTACACCATCCAATTTAATCATCAGGATTCTGGGATGTAGGGCCTCCCCAGTGGCACAGCGGTTAAGCGCTGCGCTGTGGAGCTGTCGGCAGCGGCGACGCTAGTTCGACGCCCAGCCGGGGAGAATCCCACATGGTGCGGCAGACCTCTCCTGCCTCGCCCGCTGCTCCCCTCAGCAGTGTACTTCTGATCTGCCTGTTCTGGTCCCCACTCTGTCTCTGGTGAACCCTCTCACCGCCCCACACCTCTGGCCTGTACCCCAGCTTGTATGTATAAATAAAATAAAAATCTTAAAAAAAAAAAAAAAGGATTCTGGGATGTAAAAGTGAGCAGATATACTAAGGAAAAACGGAGGTTTAGAGAGGTTATGGCTTGCCAAATATCTTAGAGTTTATTGGTAGAGACTATAAAATCCAGGTTTCCTGTAATCGGGTCTTTATTTTTTCCTCTCTCCATTCTTATCTTACTCTGCTTTACAGATCTTACTACCACTGAGATGTTAAATAGACATCAGAGTTGATCAAAATATCTTGCTGGGAAAATGGTCATCATTGATCAACAGATCAGCACATTTGCTGAACCATTAGTTTCTGACCTAATTATTATAACTCTTTTGCTTTTCCAATTTTAAGACAATCTTAGTTTTCCTCCATGCATAATCTGTGTTTTAGCCTAAGGAATAAAAAAATACAAGTATAATTTAAAAATTTAATATTCTTGGCATTTTGCAGTTTGTGAGAGCATTGTTCTCCTCTAGAGTACAGAGCAGTAATCTGTTAAATAACCATCAGACCAAGACAAATCCCTCAGGCCACACAGTGATAGTTATTCATCTCTTGATCCTGACCAGTGGTTTTGCTGACTTAGTAAAGCCTAGGCTATTAGAATGAAATGAGAACATTAACAATTACTGTAATAATATTTACTTCAATTTGTAAAAGTAGTCTATGCTTTTATAATTACATCTCCTTTATATAAGTATAAAGTATTTTATACTTTAAATATTTCATATATTCATTCTGTGGAAACAGTCAAAATAAGGACATCTTTTGCTAACTTTAAAAATACTTTTATCAGTAAGATAACAATACACAAACATACAGAAGGAACAGTTTAAATGTTACCATCTTTTTTTTTTTTTTGCCTTTAATGCTTGCTGTGATTTATAACCCATACTAAATTAGGTTCTGCATATCTTTTGGGGGAGTCGGTTGAGATAGAAGATTATAGACGTTTAGCCTTTAAAGTGTCTGTTTTTCCTTTAATCTATCTTTCTGAGCAGTGAGCCGAGAGTTTCCTAATTGGATAGCGATAAATCAGCACAGGAACTGACTTATCTTGACTCATTTTTCTAGCTCTGAAATACTGCAAACATGGGAACAGGTTAAATTCGGGGGTCAAATAGTATCAGAAACAAGCTCGAATCTCTTGGATTCAATCTGAGATTTTAAAGAGCAGATTACAGAATCCTTGTTTTCTGAATCTATCATTATGGTCTTGGGCCACTTTGACCTTTATGTCCCTGTCATTTGTTGTTTCAACTTATTTCTCTAGTTAGTTTTCTTCCTTCCCAATTTCACCGCTCATCTTGTTTCTTTTCAGATTTTATTTGGATCACAGTTCTTATTCTTAAGTTCTCTGTTAGCTCTCAGATCCTTTGCACTGGTCTTTTTTATTGCAGGCAGGCTGTATTCTTCCTTGACTTTTGTTGACACTCTGCATGCAATACTGGTTTGGGAAGCCTCCTTGCCGTTCGCTATATATGTGTTTTGAATGATAAGGTTTCTCTCATACTTTCATGGTCACCATTGTAATGATTGATTTTGCGAAGAGGAAAAGAAAATCGGAAAATGTCACTCTAGGGTCTTTGAAGTAGAGAGGTTCTCAATTTTTATAAACAGGAATTTTTAATAGAGCCCCAGGTTAATATCTAGCATATCAGCATTAGATTGATTTTTTTTTTCTAATAGGAGTCATGGCAAAAGTTTGCAGAGCATAATTCCGAAGGTATAATATCTTCACTCATGTTTTGTTGTTTTGAATATTTTTTGGCTCAAAATTCAGAACCCATATTACTTTGTTTTGAAAGAAAAGGATAAGCAGCTTTGTTTTAATGGTAGCATCTCTCTGGGGAGTATGTTATGTGCATTGTATAGTGAAATCTCAATTTGTCTCTTAGAAGTCATTCCTAGGAGATCATGAAAACTTTTTTTTTTCCTTTAAATTTTGGTCAGATTCCAACCAAAAGCATATTTTATTTGATGAATAACTAGTACAGATAATTAACAAATTAAGAGAATGCGTGAACCAGGCATGAACAGAAAAGTTGGGAAGGAGTTTATCAGCATAAAAAAAAAATGAAATGAACAGGGCAACTGGATCATGAATGAAATCAATTTAATTTGTCAGAACTTACATTTCCTTAGAATTATGTTCTTATTTCCTGCTCTGTATGACTCTGTGGACATAGTTTGTATGTCCACACTAAGTAGTGTCTTAGTGCCTCAGATGACTGCTTATGGGCTAGTTAAGTGGGAGAAATGTGGGGGTGGCTGAGCACTGCACACCCTTGGTCCTCAGGGCAACCAGTGTATGTCCCACGCTGCAAACCATGCTGCTTTTCCTGCCAGAATGAGGGGCTGAACCCTTGCCCCTCCCAGCTGCACACTGCCTAAGCCAGAGGGGAAGATGGCTGTGCAGTGCTGTGGTCTGAGCTTCAGCCCAACATCCTGAGGGAGGGGGCTGCTGGAAAGGCGGAGGAGCTGAGCGCTGGTGGTGGGCTGCCCAAGGGGAATACAAAATGTAAAAGACATAAATAACAATAAAAAAAAAAAAAACCCCAAAAAAAAAGGGACTGCAGGTGGGCTCACTCTCTTCGTTGTTGGGCCCGCTGGAGAAGGCAGCTGCCCTACTAGCCTGGAGGTAGACCTTTGCCCCATGACAGGGTCTGGAGGGGGCAGCCTCTTAATTACCCTGCTGCCCCAGTTTTGGGAGACATGGAAAGGCTGGACTCCAAGGTACTGCAGTTCCTGGCTCCAGATGAAGCTGGTCTTGCCATACCCAGTCAGCTTCTGTGGCTGTAGCGCCACGTCGCACCATAGGTTGGTAACTGGATCTTATTCTTCTCCTTCTACCCTGTCAGAACATTTTTCTCTATTCACCAACGTTTGCATTTGTGGCAGTGAGTCTCAGATTTTAAGACCCTTTGTCTGATAATAAGAAACCCTTTCTTCTATCCATTGTAGAGTTCAGTCTGTCCTGTCCTCTAGAAAGTATCCAGGATCTTCAAATATCAGACACAGTAATTTTCAAAAGGCCCAAGGAAAAGAGGTTGGAGACCCCTTTCTGCCAGATGTTGCAAGAGGCAGAAATCAGACTGACCAGCCTAAGTTTTGTTCTGTTCTCCATGATTTCGAAGCTTGACAAAAACTGACTGCTTGCCTTTTTTTTTTCCTATTATGCTTGGGAGAGATTTAACCCCAGCTGTTCAACAGCATTTGGATATCAGTAACTCAAAAGGATGATAGTTAAAGATAAAAGATTCTAGCTCTCATGAACCTTTCCAAAGTCATTTGCCCCCCAAGATGCTTGTCAAATAAATTAATGTCTGCTAGAGACTACTGATTTACCAGCAGGTAGGAGGCAGCTAGTTGACCAGATAAAAGGAGTATGGATCTGAACTGAAAATCAGATTAATTAATTAATCAATTAATTAATCATTAATGTTTGGTTCTGTGTGCCTGTGCCATTATGCTGCCTGTCTGGGATAATCCGGGACTCAGTGTTGAGGCTTTTCCTTGTTAGATATATTAATTTCCTTGTTATATAATTTCCTTCTCTTCCTGTATATAATTTTCTTCCCTTCCTATATACAATTTCCTTGTTAAATATATTAATGTGTGTGTGTGTGTATGTATATATATATATATATATGTATATATATATATATATGTATATATATATATGTATATATATATATGTATATATATAAGCTTTGGGCAATTCAAACTACAGGAAATATGAGGGGGAAAGATATTTTGGAATCTTAGTTTTCCTTGTTCCTCAAAAAGAAGAGGAGGAAGAGGAAGGAAGGGGGATGAAGAAACAAGGATGAAGAAGGAAGATGACAGCTTCTTAAAACCCGTTGATTTCTTTCCTCAGAAGGATATACCTAAACTTAGCATCATACTGTTAGTGGCTTTTCAAGTACTCTGTCTCTGAAAGTATGCATTTCAAAGATAAAAAAGGTTTATAAATTGTTTAACACAGAACTCTCATCAGTAATTAATAGAAGATCTTTGAAGGGGATAACATTTTCTTTAGAATGTTAGAACACAAACCATTTGCTATTTTTGAGTGCTTTCCTTTGTTTATCTATGTTTTCCAAAAGTAATTATGATTGTTAATATAGGCATCAATGTGATGGCAGCAAAGCTTTTTACAGTTCCTAACAAAATGCCCCAGCAGGTGGTTTTATCAATGCATAGGGTTTTACAGATTTAACATAGGATGGAATTGTTACACATTATATATAAGGCATAGCTATGCTTTTTTTTTTTTTAAAGAACTGAGACCCCTTACATGATACTTAATTCCCGACATATTTACAAGCTTGTTTGAAATAAAATCAATCAAATACCAGTAAGTAAAATTTAAAGATATGTAAATCTTGAAGTTCAATTACCATTATAATTGCAGATATTATTAATCCTTCTGAAATAAGGTGGGATTTGAAACATATTGAAACAGTAGTAATTAAAATGATATATTTTAATGTTATATTGTAGGGATGAGACATATCTAATACTTCTGCTTATATCAGTATGGTTGACAACTGCTTCCTAGTTTTTGAGAACTTAATTTTTATTTTATAAAATTATTAAGATCACTTCAAAAGGAGGATCCTAGTGAAGGGGAAGAAAGAAAAGGTGCTGAGTAGGTAAGCATTTGGACAAATCAAAGAAGTGGTCATCATCATAGTTTATCCTCAGGGTTGGCTGCATTTAGCATAATTTATCTTGACAGATAGAATAGCTAAAGTATTCTTAAAGACTACTGCACTGGAATGGGGCAAGTATTGAGATAATGTATGTGGTTCAATACAGTTGATGAGATGCAGCATATTATCAAAAATTATAGTAGCTGACAAAGTATAGGCTCATCAATGGAGTTTTAAGTGTTTTGATAGGTAAGAAAAGTAATGTAAGTACTTAAGAATCTAGTCAGATATGTAGGTTTAAAGGACTGCAGAAACCATTCAGCTGATTGCTAGTTTTCAACCACTAGGCTACAATTCAGGGAAAAACTCTATTCCAGCAAGGAGATTGAACAGATGAAGATAGTCTAAATTCTAGAGGAATACATGCACTAAACATGATATTGAAGGTCTTCGAGTACAGACACTAGAATTAAATATAGCTGATTAGAACTGGAGAACCAGCACCTGAACTGGACTGGCAGCCAAGGAGACTTAAGCAGATACTGTTGGACCCGAAGTTATTCATAGAGTTCTTCCCCAAGATCAGGATTGGCCTACAAATTGAGGGATAATTTAAGACTATTTGGATAAATTAAAATGCTCCTGGACATCCTTTATAGCTCTGTGATTCTGAAAATAAACAATAGTGAAAAGAATGCTACATCATTTCCTCTTCTAGAATCTTGGATCTTTAGCAATATTGGGATCTTTCAGAACTTAAAGATGAATGAAAAAATGCCTTAAAATGAATTAGGATAGGGCCTCCCTGGTGGCGCAGCGGTTGAGTGCTGCGCTGTGGAGCTGTCGTCAGCAGCGATGCGAGTTTGACGCCCGGCCAGGGAGAGTCCCACATGGTGCAGCAGACCTCTCCTGCCTCACCCGCTGCTCCCCTCAGCAGTGTATTTCTGATCTGCCTGTTCTGCTCCCCACTCTGTCTCTAGTGAACCCTCTCGCTGTCCCATGCCTCTGGCCTGTACCCCAGCTTGTATGTATAAATAAATCTTAAAAAAAAAAATGAATTAGGATAGTGTTTGAGAAAATTCTCCCTTGAGATTTCCTAATCACATAGTTAAAATCATTCACTTGTCCAGAAATTTCATTTTACTAATACGCAATGGTGGGGAATATATTTTATTTTGGTGGTAATGAGCTTTGATTAAGTCTATGTGATGGTTTCTTCAGCTGTTTTAGCTTAAAGTCTCTCAAATAAAAAAATTATTTTAACTCTGTTAAACTAGGAAATGATAATTTCATAAATCCCCTCATACCTGTTGCATTTTAACAACCATTTCATGGAACTCAGCAGTCCACACTGAGGACAGCTATGGTATAGTAGAATGAGCATGAGTTTGGAGGTAACAGAGATGAGTTTGATGACTATTTTTTTGTTTTCCTCTCACCTACCATCCTCTATTCTTGGAGAGTTTGCCTAATATTTCTGTTTCCTGACCTGTGAAAGGGGAATAATTTACCTCTTTCAGAGGATTGGCGTAGGTTTTAAATAAGAAGGTAGTTAATATCCCACCTACCCTGTACATTTTACAATTTCACTTAAAGTCTACTATTTTCTTAGCTTCATTTTCTGATTTAAACCATGGAGACATTGCCTATCTCAGCAGGTTGTTTAGAGAATCAATAATAAAAACATTTTCAATAATAAAGTCCTGTAGACTTGTAAGGGTATATTATTATTTTTTTCCTGTTAACAACCAATGTGTCAAAACTGTTTTGGTATTTCCTAAACACATGACCAGTTAAAGTTCACCTGACCAGAAAGGGCAATTAAGAGGGAAAGCAATTGCTTAGGTAGCTTCTCTGAAATTCTTCCATGTTTCTTTAATCTATATTTCACTTTGACCTCTTCTGCCTACGTTCTTCAGTACTGTATTCTCTCTCTAACCATGACCCTTATCTCCTTTGCTAATTCTTCTTGTTCCTTTTTGCTCTTTGGGCTGCTGTAAAAAGTTTCCAAAATTTGATGACTTTAAACAACAGGAATTTATTGTCTTATTCTAGTATGCTAAATGTCCAAAATCAGGATGTCTGCACAGCTGTGTTGTCTATGAAGGTTGTAGAAGAGAACCCTTCCCTGCCTTTTCTGGCTTCTAGCAGCCCTTGATGTTTTTTGGCTTGTAGAGGCATTGTTCCAGTCCCATGGCTGCCTTCATCCTGTTTGTCTTTATGTTGTTTCTCCATTTTGCTCCCTTGTCTCTATATCCAAACTTCCCTTTTTTTTAAAAGACACCATTCATATTGGATTAGGCCCCATCTGAATGAGCTTATTTGACCTTGTCTACCTGTGTAAAGACTCTATTTCCAAATGAAGTCACATTCTGAGTTCCTGGGGAATAAGGCTTTAACATTGTTTTAGAGAGGGGATAAAACCTTTAACAATGGATACTCCTAAAGATTCTTAACTCGGTTTCTTTTGGGTCCTTCCTGTCAGTAATCTACTCATGGCTTTAATGACAACTGTGGTGAAATGGAATAGCTGTGGTCTGTGAGTCAGACTCCAATGTTACTTGGGTTCCTGGATATGTCACTCTTAAATGAGTTTGGCAGTCTAAACATGGGGTCCACTGAGGGGCATTCTATTAGGGTCCTTCCTGGGGAAATGCAGGCCAGAATGCGATGATGCAGAGCAAATCCCCCTGTGAATGTGCCTTCCGCATTCTCAGTTTACAAAATGAATATGAACCTGCAGAAATAACTCTGCAGTGTAGAAGGAATCAGAAAAAAATCAGTAGGAAGAATGTTACTCAAAGCATGGTCCTCAGACCAGCAGCAACTACATTAGTTGGAAGAATTTTAGAATGCTTTGAGCCCTGCCTCAACTTTACAAATCGGAATCTTCAGGGGTGTGGCTTAGGTATCCATTTTAAGTTCTCCTGGTGATTCTTAACACACTTTGCAGACTGAGAATCACTGGACTTGATTGGGTTCCACTCTGTGTCTATCAGACCATGGTGGGGTTTATGGGTTGACTGTACAAGTGCACAGGCATCTCAGGTTTGTTGAAGTACAGGTGGCGCCACCCCTGTAACTTCCCCTTCCTTGAGTTCTTAGCAGCATGCGGTGGCGTGCAGATGGTAAACATGGCCTTGATATTGAAGCAATGTAACTTTAATTTCATCTGAGTTACTTTTAAATATTCTATTCTAAGCTCCATTTGGCAACTGATCTCTCTCAGTATAGCTTATTCCCTGCTCTCAACCATCAAGTTTCTGCTTTATAACTGCTTGGCAAGAGCCCAGTATTTTTTTGGTGGAAGATAATATGTTCTGTACATCAAAGTCTTATTATCCTCTCCAAGGAGATGTGGACAACATAAATTATAGTGATTTATTAGGAATGAAAAACCTATTCTCGTGCCCTTACTCAGCAGTTTTTGTGGAGTGCATATACGTGGGAAAACACTTGTCAACTTTGGACAGATTCACAAAATGTTAGTAGAGAACTTGTGTATGGTGCATAGATCGGAACACATCAAATTAATTTGTTTATCATTAAAATTCAATGTTCCCATTTCATGTTGATAGTCCTTGTTTTGCATTTCTATGTTTTCCCTGCTTTTGAGCTCTTGACACCTCAAATCAGGAGTGGGATCTAGAATTTTCTTTGTTAGTCACTGTACAAGGACAGAATCTTTTACCCTGATTTTTAAAAGATGCAGACAGCTTCTGAGGGAGATGTTGAAAAGAATAATGCAATAATCAGCAATCCCGTCTGCAAATGGGTGTCTGGGAGAAGGCTGGGTAAGGGGTTTGGGAGTAATCTAATTTCTTCCTGGGAATTTTATGATCACCATGTATAATGTGGATTATTTTCATTTATTTTAATAATTGATACTTAAAATGCACTCATAATGGGAAAGATGGGTAAGAGAACATTTGATTCCTTTCTGGGAAGCTGGTGTGTCCTACTTGCTGGCATAGCATTTTCTAGTGATAAATGAAGTGAGCACCCTGGCACTTTATTTTTCCTCTTTGGCTGTGTATGCTTAGAAACATTTTTAGTATACAAGTGAAATGAGAAAATTGATTTAAGTAGATAATCATATATGTAGAAATGTATCTATCTAAAATTTATGGTGTATCTCCTATATAATTGGATCTGAGATGCAAAAAGTGATTAGGTATTTTGTTTCCTCCAAAGAGTTTTCAATCTAGTAGAGGATATTGTCAAATTAACTGGTCTAATATAATTTATATTGTCAATTACATTCATTTATCCCTGGCCAATTAATAATTCATTGTGTGACTATTACTAGTTAAACTCTAGCGCACAGAGTAGTTATTCTTAAATTTTGGGCATCAGAAGTTGGCGTGTGGGTTTTCCTGGGGATATTGTTAAAAGTACAGATGTTCTGCTCCTATCTCAGGTAAGTTTTGTAACATAAGCCTGTAGTGGTACCCAGACATACGTACTTGTAAACAACAGAGCGGGGAATTTTTATGCCTACCAAAGCTCATGAGCCTCTGCTGCAAGTGCTTAGAACTAGGCATGATACATATTATTTACTTGAGTGAAATAAGAATCATGAAGTTTTCATAATGAGATAACACCTGTAAGAATGGACCAGATCAAAAAGAACAGAAACAACAATAGTTGTTTCTGGCAAGAATATGGAGAAAAAGGAGCCTCTGTACAGTGTTGCTGGGAAAATAGACTGGTCTAGCCTCTATGGAAACTATAGAAGTTTCTCAAGCTATTAAAAGTAGACTTATCATAAGATCCAGGAACCCCAATCCCATGTATCTTTCTGAAGAATGCAAAACACTCATTTGAAGGGATTATGTATATTGCAGCACTATCAACAATCTCTAATAATCATATTATGGAAAAAACCTATGTGGCCAATGGTAAATGGAGGGATAAAGAAAATGTGGTTTACATATACAACGGAATACTATTAAGCTATAAAGATGAAATCTTGGCATTTGTGATAGCATGGATGGAATTGGATGGGATTATGACAAGGGAAATAAAACAGAACGAAATAGACACACACTGAATGATTTCATTCATATGTGGAATATGAAGATATAAAGCAAAGGAACAAACAAAACTAACCTAAAGTAAACCCTTGAAACCTGAATGCAGAACTGAGGTTACCAGAAGGGGAGAGTGAGAGGTGGGAGCACAGTATGGAGGTGGCCTCAAAAAACGATGGTACTTCGGTGATTGTGATAAGATAACATAGATCTGAAGAGGTGTAAACCTATGCCTTCACATTTCTACAGTGTTGTCAACAAACACTACCTTAATAATGTAAACTAATTATGTAAAATAATTATATAACTATTTTAGCAAGAAGCTATATACATTGAAATCAATAGAGCAACAATAAATATTTTTTATTTAAAAATAATTTATTTTCCATTATACTCTTGTATACTGTGTGTGTGTATATATGTATATATGTGTATATATATACACACAGATATATGTATATATATACATACACACACACATACACATATATAATGTTTTTATTTTTATTTTATTTTTCAAAATCAAATGGTGTAGTAAAAGTCAGGAATTTGCCTGGACCTTTGAACCAGGACTCCAGTGAGAACAATTCAAAGACAGCGCTGGATGTTGGACCATTCACCTGGATCAGGGGTCAGAGGGATTCTCTTGACAGAGTTTTTCCATTCCAGAGTGCTAAAGGTCATTGACTCTGGCATCTTGGTGATTGGTTTGAATGAAACTCATCCTGGACAGATGGGCCATGGTTTCCGAGCACAGATGGAGGAGAAACAGTAAGTTCACTGGCAGACACACAAGGAAAAAAGCAAGAAAGAAAAAGACAAAGGCTGGAGGTACACACACTAAAAATTAATGTTTACCTTATTATTATTATAGAAAATGCATCCTTCTCTGTGCTTCTCAATAAGGGCAGACATAGCAAGATTTATAGAAGCTCATACAGATTTACCTGATTCATTGTCATTAAATTACATTAAAAAATACCTTTCAGACATTCATTTAAATAAAAATAGACAACAAAGCAGCAGAACTGAAATGAAAAGAAACCTCAGTGACAAACAGCATGCTTTTCCTAAAGAACAGAAGGAACTGATTTAACAAGAATGGAAACAGTTGACTGACTTTCTATCCTTTTTTTTATATATATAGCATTTTTTATTATTATTCATATTTTTTACTTTATTGTATATTCCAGTAGGTTACCCACCACCTATTCACCCATGAACCATCACCATAGTTCCTTGTGCCCTTTTCTACTCCTTTTCGAACCTTTACCCTCCCCCTCCCTTGCTGAATGTCTCTTTCTTATTTGATTCTCCTATATTCCTGTTATAAGTGAAACCATTCGATATTCTTCTCTTTCTTTCTGGCTTATTTCGCTGAGCATGATCCATTCTAGCTCTATCCATGTTGCTGCGAATTACATGTGTTTATCTTTTTTGAATGCTGAATAGTATTCCATTGTGTATATATGTCACATCTTCTTGATCCAGTCATCTATTTATAGGCATCTGGGTTGTTTCCATATCTTAGCTATTTCTATTCTAATGAAGAAAGGTGTCGTTAGTATAGTCAAGATACTTCTAAATAAAAAAGTCCTGCTTTTGGTGGTACAACTTCATTTTCAGTGTTTGTTATTTGCTTTGGCAGTGATTGAATGACATTTTAGTGTTGTGGTAAGATATGTGAGGATATACTCATCATTAAAAAATCGGTGCCCATATTCTATTCTTTAATAATCACTATCTACAACTCAGTCCCCATACTCTTTTTACCTGAATTCTGCATGCTCCCCAATATGCTAACTGGCCTTCCAATAATTCATCACCAGATATATAGAGCATTACTGCCTGGCTGCATGGTGAGCATGGATGTGCAAAAAGCGCCTGATCTAAAATAGCTCAGGTACATGACTAGACAGCAGGGAAGTACACTTCTAGAGGTCCTGTCCCTCTGCCGAGCAGCTTACATAATTCAGGACATGTGGGGTGTAGTTCACCTACTGACCTCCCTTCTCTTCCATGGGTTTCAGAAATTATTTTTCTGGCAGTTGAGGATTTAACTCTTTTAATTAATTTTCTTGTTCTACATGGACTGTTTGAAAAAATCACTCATTGCTGAAAGTATACAGTGACTTTTCATTGCTTATAGGTTAAAGAGCAGACATGTTACCATCACCTCTAAGGCTCTATGGCAGTGGGTCTTACTTGAAATCATTTTGTCCCTAAGAGAACATATAATAAAATCTAGATATTTTTTTTTCTTGGTTGGGAGAAGTGGGGCCAGGGGAGAGGGAATAGAGGAATGGGTTATTGGCATCTAGTGTGTAAAGACCAAAGATACTGTTAAACATCCTATTTTGTGCTGTGCATGTCCCCACAGTAATGGGGAATGACTGACCCCAAGTGTCAGAAGTGCTGACATTCAGAATGTTTGACCTTTGGTACATTATTCTGGTATCTGTCTCACCTGCTTTACTAGCCTCCTCTCAGGTTACCTGCCACTTGCTCACTCCACTCCAGGCACACTGGCTTTCTTTTAGGTTTTTTTTTTTTTTAATTTTTAATTTTTTTTAAAATTTTTAATTGTTATTTTTATTTATGTCTTTTACATTACTGTGTATTCCCCGTAGGTTTCTCACCACCAATTCACCTGCGTGGCATCACCACAGTCCCCTGTGCTCCCCTCGCCCCTGTTCTGAGGCCCAATCCTCACCCTCTCTCTCGCTGATTGTCACTCTTGCATTTGGTTCCCCTATATTCCTGTTATAAGTGAGACCATTAGATATTTTTCTTTTTCCTTTTGGCTTATTTCGCTGAGCCTGATCCATTCTAGCTCCATCCATGTTGCTGCGAATTGCACGTGTTTATCTTTTTTGAATGCTGAATAGTATTCCATTGTGTATATGTACCACATTTTCTTGATCCAGTCATCTATTTTTGGACATCTGGGTTGTTTCCATACCTTTGCTATTATGAACAGTGCTGCAATGAACATACGGGTGCATGTATCCTTTTGAATTAGTGCTTTTGTGTTCTTTGGGTATATTCCCAAAAGTGGTATAAAGACACTTCTCCAAAGAAGAAAAGCAAATGGCCAACAGCTATATGAAAAAACGTTCAACATCACTTATAATCAGGGAAATGCAAATCAAAACCATAATGAGATACCACCTCACGCCAGTGAGAATGGCGCACATTAGAAAAAAACAGACAGCGGGCCTCCCCGGTGGCGCAGCGGTTGAGCGCTGCGCTGTGGAGCTGTCGGCAGCGGTGAGGCGCGTTTGACGCCCGGCCGGGGAGAATCCCGCATGGCGCGGCAGACCTCTCCTGCCTCACCCGCTGCTCCCCTCAGCAGTGTATTTCTGATCTGCCTGTTCTGCTGCCCCCTCCGTCTCTGGTGAGCCCTCTCGCCGCCCCACGCCTCTGGCCTGTACCCCAGCTTGTATGTATAAAAAAAAAAACAAAAACCAGGCAACAACAAATGCTGGCGAGGATTTGGTGAAAAGGGAACTCTCCTACACTGCTAGTGGGAATGCAAACTGGTCCAACCACTATGGAAAGCCGTATGGAGTTTCCTCAAACTAATAAACGTGGAGCTACCATACGACCCAGCAATACCACTTTTGGGAATATACCCAAAGGACACAAAAACTCTTTCAGCTCTTTTGAGTAGCCGTTATTTTTTAGGACTTTTACACTTGTGGTTTTTGTACATCAGACTTCTTCCTACTCCTTTTATTGGTGCACTGGGAATCCTTCAGAGCTTGACTATAGCTCTCCTCTAAGACATCTTCCATAGTTCTCCCATGAGATTAAATTTCCTTATGCTTTAGGGCACCATGTATTCCATGTATTCTTGTGTATTGTACCTTATTAACACTCTAGCTAAAGTAATTTATTTTATAAATGGCTGTTTGCATATCCCATTGAAATATAATCTTCAGGAGGGCAGGGCCTATTCACTCTTATATCCCTAGAGATACAGTGTTTGACACTTGGATGCCACTCTATAAGTCTTTTAAATGAATGACTCCTCAAATAAGGTAATGCACCTGATCATGAGTTAGAGCCATTGCTATTTTTTGACACATTAGCTAGAGGTGACCTCTATCATTGAAATCTATAAGGCATTTTTTGTTTAAACCATATCCAATATTGATCACATACGATTTGTTTTGTACAGTAATTATAGGTAAACTGTATTAGTCATAGTTTTTTGGATGTGGTTGTTTTAATAAAAGAAATGCAGTCATCACTTTTTTTAAATCACCCTCCCTTGCTCTTTTTATTCTATCCAACATTCCAATCAAAGTTGAATTTTCGTTTCTATTTGATTTTGCCACTGTTTGATTAAAAAAAAATAATGAATATTTAGATGCAGAAAGATTATTTAAGTCTTAAAATTCTACTAGAATGGAACTGGGTTCTATGATTATATCACTTAATTCCCAAAAATGTAACTTTATAGTTTGATAATATTAATATAACCCATATATACTATTGACTACAAGAAAATCTGTGTGAAATTTAATTGAAGATTAATTCTGCAATTTGCAGTTGAGAATAAGAACACATTGTGATTCAGACATCCTGTTTGGTTCAATATCTAATAAATAGTCAGTCAAATATAGTTAGCATAATTAGGCAGCCTAAACAAAGCAGAGGTGTTTATCCTCTAGATTTTTCAAATGGAAAACAGACTAAATATCCTTATTAAATTGATTAATCAATTTATTTGAAACAAATCTGAATAAACATAGCTAAAGAGAGGAATGAGAAATTTCAAATAACAGACTATTATAAATAAATAAATTCATAGAAAATGAGTTGCCTCTGACCCTTCCTAATACAGGCAAGTCTAGTAAACATTGATTCCCCTTCATGTGTTTTGTCTGCCAAGTAATACTTAACCTTCATCTTGTTCCTACCCAGGGTGTAGTATTGGCAAAGGGGGTTGGACTCAAGGAGAGGTGAAGATGTCTGCAGCCTACTTTGTCTGATAATTTTAGAGAATTTTTTTTCTTTAAAATCTGTCCTTGAGTCAGAATATATCAAATTGCTGCTTACAATGTCATATACCCATTATAGACATTTATGCGTTGATTGAATGTGAAGATCTGTAAATAGGACTTTTACTCATATTTTTCCAATTATTTTTTATGCTATCCAGTTAACTTTTCTTGAATGAGTGTATGAACCAGATGAAACTGCTGATATTCAACTGTTTTTGACTAATCAAATGATATTTTCATGTGGTTCTGCCTAATATAAATGAATGAATGAATTCATTTTCCATAGAGACAATGTTTCAACTAACAGTGAAACAAATTTGAAAGAGTATTATTTGACCTTGTGTAGGCACATAATAGCTGACATTTTTATAAGCTAGTCAGAGAACTTAGCCACAATTTAAATCATTGATGTTGTAGGAAAGCACATGTGAGCTATAAAACTCAACTTACGTATTTTGTACACAACCTATTCATAGGTCGATGATAAAAATCATGACACCTGTAAGAATTGTCCTCATATTCTGATAAAGAGCATTGAGAGAAATTTCTTAGGTTGGTTTAAGACTAGCAACTATGGACAGACAGATAGAAAATTAGGTAATAGTGTTAGCTTTGTTGGTGTCTCTGTCCCTTATCAAGGCATAAAGTCATTATGGAAACCTTGGCCACTGGGAATGGGGCATTTGGGATCTAATGAAAGTGAGAAAAGCATGTAAAACTAGAAAAAGCAAATCTTTCTTACAGGCTGATACATTCCATATTGGTGATCTGCAATGAATGCAGGCCAGTTTTAGTCATTACCTATGTCTTGATCTTAGGGTTTTGCAAACTTCTTAGCTCATTGACTTGTAGCTAGCTCTCCAGTCACACGGGACTGTATGTGTTTCCAGTAAAAGCCTCACGATGTGCATGAGCTTCTGCTGGTGTTCCAGAAGGAGTCACAGGAAGGGTGATGTTTCTGCCAAATGGTGATGTAACCTATGATAATTTCAACCTTTAAAAAGCAAGGTTAACAGCTTGAACTCAGTCCTGCTGCATGGACAGGATAGAATAACTTTCCAGGTGCCAGCATGTCATGGCTATAGGAGTTGGCTGGCAGGCCATGCGTGCATTCGCTTGCAGGAGATATCCTTATTTGGGGAAGACAAAGAGATATAGGCTTGGATCATAAATATGTACTTACTTTTTAAATATGTTGAAAATAATAATAGCAATAATAACTAATCATTGAGAAAAGGAATACTCCATTGAGAAAACAACTAAAATCCATTGTTGACAGGGAGAGGATATTCTCTGGCGAGAATACCGCTTCCTTTACTGATCTTTTTAGATAAAGGAATATGTGGTTCTCCACATACTCTTCTGTTTCTGTCTGTCTGATTAATATAGAGTGAGAGAAGCTAATGGCACGCTTGATGCTTATAAATATAAGAAGCTCCATGCAGGTTTTTTTGTTTTCGCTTTGTTAAACAAAAGACCTTGAGACTTTTCATAAATGCACAAGAAGGCTTATAAGAGAGTTATTTGAAAAAGTATTGTTACTGTGGAATGTAACAATTTAAAAAATCATACAAATAATGTTTTATCATGCCAAGGGATCCTGAAACTGAAAATACTTCATATTGGTCAGACTAGAAATAACACTAAAATTACTATTATGGATACAATTATTAATGCAAACATCATGCTTTTCCCCCTTAAGTTCTTTCATGTACATTTGATATGCAACATTGTTCTCAGAACTGTTGTCAGAGATATTGACAGTATTTGAGTAAATAAAACCAAAACTCGTATAAGCTGCTGTTCTTGTAAAAATGATTCTCTGCTCCCCCTTAAAAATAATTGTGCTAATAGAAAACTTACCTTTTAACCACTAGATGGATTTTATAATGTTAATGGTTGCCCTGTAATATGAAACTTGGGAACATCATGCATTAATGATGTCATAGATCATGATCAATTTATATTACTGAGTGAGGGTCTGTCCCATTCCCTCTTTCAGAAGACTGTATGTGTTTCCAAGAAAAGCCTTCCTAGTTACAAACTCCTGCTTAGTATATTAACATTATTTTATTTGTCAAAATTATCAATAGATGTTTGTAATTCCTCATTCACCACTGATTTCTTGAACTAACACTTATTTTATATTTCCAGGTTGGTTTTATGCATCAATAACTACTTTTTAAATACTTTTCAGCCAACTTTTTGTATGTTCCCAATCTGACACTAGAAGGCAAGTGGATCCTAGTTAAAAATCTTTGCTATTATTAAGAAATCCCTTTTTGTTTTCTTAAAATATACCTCCTGTTGTAAAGCAATGTTTTTTTTAATCAGATAAGAAATTTAATTGTCCTGAAAGTATTAGAGTGCACTAAAAATTAAATAAGGCTCACAATAAAGTAGATTACCATAAATATTTGATTTATGATCCAAAATTTATAGTCACAGAAGTGATGGTATTCTGGAACATGGAGCTCTTGTGTCTTTGTTGACAAAAAAATTTATAGTACAGGTGAATACTAAACTTACTCCCAAGTTCTCAAGTCTATAAGCACAGGCTACTGTGCATTCATTATATTTTTTTTTCTGTGGATTTGACTGACCTCAAGGACCTTCTTGGTAATGGAGTAGGTCTTGGCATCTTTATATTTCATCTGAATACTCTAGAACTTCTTTCTCCGTCAGCAGGTACAGACTTTCTCACAGATCTTCCATAGTCCACGACTCTTTGCTCTGGAGCTTTAAATACAGAGTAAACTCTATTTTTCGTAAGTAAAATGGAAATCATAATGGTATCTCCTCCTTGGGATCGTTGTGAACACTGGTTGTGTACTGAGACTAAGCCTGTACCCCTCTGCCTTTTACCTGCACCTTGGATCACATCTCCCACAATCATACCCTGACCTTCACCATTTGCCTTGAAGCCACTGAGGCAAATCATGAGTTTTTAATCTTGTTTAAGTTAGTCATAAGAACTTTCAGTCTCCAAGATCATATAGTCCACCATATCCTATACTTTTGACCCTTAAAGCCTCTGTCCATCTTCTATCCTGTTCCTTTATGACACCTCTCCTTAATTTCCCAAACCCCAACCTGGTGTTTTCAAGAGCCCTTGGGCTGTTACTGGGAAAGTTGGCTCTAGTTTTAGTCTTTTCTCTGAATGTTCTTTTTACTTTCTTGTTCTGACACTGGCTTTCCCTGATGTTGCTGCTAACACTGCAGGCCTGGCAAGATGTGGTGGTTTCCTGCCTGTGTCAACCTTTATATTTTATACCACCAGACTTGGGGGTGGGATAGATGTCACCCTTGTTCTGCTTTCAGATCATGCTTCTACTTTCCTCTTAAACCTCGCTAAATTATTCTTATTCATGTCTTTTACTTACTAACCCTTGGGGAGCTTTTCCTTGTGACTCACTCTCACTTTCTTCCATGTTATCCCATGTAAGTTCTTGGCCATTAAATGTACTTGTAGGTCATCTTTACAAGCTACTTGCTTCTCAGTGCCTAGGTATCTACTTCTATGTGATCTTTTTAACCTCAGGCAACCACTTTCTTGCTCAGACCTTATCACCAGCATCCTTCTCTCACCACTTTCTTTAGGTACCAAGGATTCTAGTATACCTTTGATTCTGAGCTTTTCCACCTCAGGAATGGAATGCTGAAAATGAAGAGGTGGTAGGAATGAGCATTGTGAATTCTTCCTGAAGGTTAAATTGTATTAGTTTCTGTTGCTAAAAAACATGGGTGAAACCACAGAAATATTGTTAGGATTTCTGTTTACATGAGGGGCCAGATGAAACTTCAGTGGAGAGAGGGGGTGGTAAATATAGCTCTGAAAGCAGTGCTCAGTGTTAATTCTAAGGTCATTTTTTTTCCCCAGACACTGCTGTGATGCTGCTACTGTATTCATACCTATTTCCTTCCCTAGAGTCCTGCATGATGTGTGCTGTGTGTGTGTGTGTGTGTGTGTGTGTGTGTGTGTGTATCCACTAACTGGCTACTTTGTTATTCCAGAGAGAACTTGACCTATAATTAACTAATGAGGTGATATCGAAGGACAGGGTGACTGTACTTTCTCTTGCCTTCATGGCAAGAGATCCACATTTTTGTGTTTAGGAACATTTTTGTGTTTAGGGTTTCTTTCACTTTTTTTTTTTTTTTGCCATGGAGAGAATGGGTATGTGGGGTTAAGAAGTTTGTCCTGTCAATTCAGGGTGTTCTGCCATATTGTGTGATACTTAGCCATCTCTCATCAGAATTTGAGTCCTTCAGCCATGGGAACAAAGACATGATTATACTAGTTTACTTGGGGTTGTCACCTTTGCAAGCAGATGACCTGATAATTATTAGCTATATGACCTGAGATGAGTTCACTAACCTTGCAGAGATATAATTTTCTTATCTGTAAAATGGCTATGATGATACCTCCCCAACAAGCATAATGTTAGTGCTAAAAAGGTACCCCACAGGTGCGTTTACAGCACATCAGATGCTTGCTAGATCTTTTATAATGGATGGTTTTCCTCCTTCCTTCCGGGCTTCTCCAGTGACCACAGCAGTGCTGCCATTAGGTGTTTCTCTTACAGATCGTCAATCCTCACTGAGTGGTTTGGCATCCCTGATCAGATTTCATTTGGAATCAAAATATAAAAGGGTTGTTTCAAATCAATTAGTAGAGTTTAAAATATTACTTCCTGATTTTTAATTTAAAAAGTTAAGTTCTTTGACATTTTCGATCTTCAATCAATATTGAATAATTTCTTCAGTTTTAAAATATCCATGTTTATAAATTTTCTAATGGCCTATCAATTGCAGATTAAATATGCATGCTTTAGATATGAAGATAGTTATTCCGTGGCTGCATGTTATTGTTTTCTTAGTTAGAGGCTAGAGGGCAGACACTCTTGCATTAGCTGTGAAGGATGGGTAAACACAAGCAAACAGGAACTAGGAAGTAGTTGGTCTGTAGTTTGTCCTTTGGGGTGATTGTACTGGCTGTTATGGCAGCTGTCCTTTTTCTTGCTTAATAAACAAAGTTGATTTTACTCATATTTGTTCTTGGCTCCTATCTCCCAACAGGTGGCCAGTCAGTCTGTAGTCAACTCTGTAACTGCTGGCTGTCAGGAGCTGTGGGAACCTTCTGTTATGATTAAAGCAATAGTTTAAAGGAAACTTAGGAAAATTAACGAAGCTTACACGATTTGTTAACTGACTTGTAAGCTAAGATGGATTCTGTGACTCTCATGATGCTTTCCTTCTATGCTGGTTGGCATGTTTGGTCATAGAGGACTCTAGCATACATCATATAATAAACATTCAGTAGCAGGCAACTGATGTCTCTCCCTTGAGTCTTAGGTAGACTCAAGGTATCTATATGACTGTTCTAAGACTGATTGGCTTTCTCTTGCAGATGGAGAGATAAGGCTTAGAGGTTAAAGATGGGGCATGAGAGGGGAACCTCACTGAAAGAGCAAATGAACAAACTGTTTTCCTGTCCCTCTGGTCTAACTCTTAGTAGCTATAATGGGTCTTTCAACCCAGCCCAGCTGGCTATAGTAGAAACTTGTCAGACTAAACTGACAATAAACAAGTATGAATATTTGCCTTTGTACATATTTCTTGATGTCACGTGGTATTAGGTGAGTAGGGAAATATTTGGGAAACATCTCTTAAGAAAATGAAACTCAAAGGACATTGTTTAACTCCAACTGTGGCTGGGTCTCATGGGATTTGAAGCCAACCAGCCTGAGAACAGAACCTGCCTCTGCAGCAGATGCATTAGGAAGTAAACACCGAGACTCCGGTTCAGTGTAGGTTCTGTATTGAAGGACTCTTCAATGTAGAAAAAAATGGCTGATTTGGATAACATGGAGTCAAGCGATCTTTTTTTTTTTTTTTGGCCTACTTCATCTAACTCAGAACTCTTGAGTTAGCCTTATGGTTTTTCAAAGAACTTGGCAATAGGAAAACATTAAACCATGGGGATTAAGCCATAAATTCTACAGATACCTGGATTAGAATTTCTGTTTTGTTATTTTCTACCTTTGACAAATGGTCATTTTAATTAACATGTGAGTAGTTCAGTTTCTTCTGTGAATAGTATCTGCTACATAGAAGATATAGAATGCAAAAATACACTTCAAACCAGGGAAGACATATGGAAAAGAGTCACATCTGAGGTTCTTTTTTTTTTTTTAAAGGGGTGGTTAAAATATACTCTGTATAAAATAGGACAACATTGATATTCTGTGCAAAGAAAAAAGGCTTGTTTTGGGATTCTTATATGAAAAGTGCCACACAAATATAAATATTACCAATCATAACACTAGCAAAAAAGAAACTGTGAGTGGGTGAGTGTCTTGCTTTGCTTGTTAGAATGAATTTCACTTTCTTAGAAATTTTAAATTTATGTAACTTCTCGTGAGTGTAGTTGAATTTTCTCTCGTAGCTTTTTAACATTCTTACTCGATTGACCCAGGAAGAACACTCTTTTTATTAACTTGGAGTTTCCGTATATCCCCTTAGCTCCCGTGCTGTGTCTTGGGCCATGCTAAAAGGCTGTATGCCATGTGTTAATTCTTCTCTTGGTGTCACACAAAATACAAACTAAAGTGCAGCACAGTAGCATATATATATCTGTGGTCCAGTCTAGAATATTTTCATTTGCATATTTTAAATCAGTCTGTTCAGTGGTTTTATCTAATCTTATAGTTATAAATATGTGGCAGATGTTGTTTAACTAAATTTAAAAAGTAAGACTAATTGTTGTAGAAATAGTACTTTTATGTTTGCTATTCTTTAAACCATGGGAGAGCTGTTATATACAAAGAGAATTCCTTGGAAAAAATGTAAGTCTTTGAGCTATTGGTTTTAAAGGAAAGACCCTAAAATTATTACAAAATCAGATAAGTTAGAACTATAATTTCAAGCTGTGTTCTGATTTATCTCATGCTGTTTGATAACACCACATAAGTGGTGCCAGCATGGTCAAGTGCTTAAATGCAAATTTATAATTCTAAATGCTTTCCTTTGTTGAAGGCATTTTGTTTAAGCTTGAAATTCCCAAAGGATTTATCATGATTTTGAGTACTTTCCTGAAATGGAAACCTTTGATAAAAACAGAAGATGCACAGAATAAGCTGAAGAATAGCAGCATTTAGCAAAATTGAAACATAGTTTCCCAGGTACTGCAAACCAAGGCAAAATTGGTCAAAATGATGGTATCTGCCAGCTGATACAGGAAACAGCTGTTTGTGAGACAAGCCAGGAAGTGTGCAAATGAAAGGTCAATTGAGCTGGGAAGAGAAAATCAGATCAATAAACAGATCAAACTGTTCTAGTGACAAGGAATCTTTCCAGGCTTTGTCAAAAGGCAAAGTGAGAAGGTAACAAATGATTAAGGGTTCACCTTTGTGCAAATTTGGGGAGGTCTGGCAGGGAATTTTACATTTTTCTTTCCTTCCCTTTCTTCTCTTCCTTCCTTACCTTTTTTCCTTTCCTCCTTTCTTTCCTTTTCTCCCCGCTGTGCTTTTACCCCCTCCTATAAGCTATATCCATCTTCTCAGGTAAATCTTGAAATAAACGAGCAATGGAAATGACACAAATGGAATACCTAAGCAACCTTCCATTTCATTGGTGATTCATCAGAGGGTGAGAAAGATGATAGATTTATTTTAATTAAACTTCCTCATGGCTAGTGTTTATCTAAAAAGGACATGATGAAATCGATTTCAATTATTACATTGTTAGTAGGTTTTTTTTAACCCTTTGAAATGTACATTGAGAGTGATCCTCTTTGATTGGGTCCCTGCATGTACTGACTTGTACATGGTATAAAAACCAAGCAGGGATGACTGGCATGTTAATGCGTATTACCAGTTAGATTAGAGTCTTAGCTACATCTCTTGGGTATCTCTGTAGTATATGTAGTAGGCATTCATTATTTTTAAGAGTTTTTCTTTAGGTAAAGCTCTAGTTTTCATTGTAATTGGAATAGAACAACTGATTTTTAAAAATCAGAACTAGAAAGTGAAATTTGAATTAGGTTACAGAATTTTTTCTCATGATCTGTGATACAAGTTAAAACTTTTTTTTTAGAGATTTATTTATACATACAATTTGGGATACAGGCCAGAGGTGTGGGGCAGTGAGAGGGTTCACCAGAGACAGAGCGGGGAGCAGAACAGGCAGATCAGAAATACACTGCTGAGGGGAGCAGCGGGCAAGGCAGGAGAGGTCTGCCGCACCATGTGGGATTCTCCCCTGCCGGGCATCGAACTCGCATCATGCGCTGCCGACAGCTCCACAGCGCAGTGCTCAACCGCTGCACCACCAAGGAGGCCCTCTTTTGTTTGTTTTTAATAATAGCAATAGCAAAACAACAGTGATAAAAATGTCCTGGCTAAATTTCACCTGCTCTGCTTGAATAAGGATGACAACTTTTATGTAGAAATTGTTTCCTGCAGTCCACAATAACATTGATTCATGCCATACAGAGAAGGTTGTCAAATTATTTTGTCATTACATGGAACTCAAAGTGGGTCTTCATATGGGGCATTAACTTCATGTAGCAACAAAGAAATGAAAACAACCTGTGTTCTAATCAGGCAGTAGGCACCTTGGATGCAATCACAAAGTCATTTTAGAAGTTATGCATGGTGAGATCTAATACTCTTTATCAACAGCTGTTTATCTAACTCTCTGAGTATTCAGTCAGGTTACTTATGCTGTGGACTTTGGAAGTTTGTGAATCTGGTAGTACATACCAAATCTGTGGTAGAGCGCTCAGGAGAGTGAATGTTTAGTCCATGGAGCTGTTTTTAGACTCTCCCAGTGTAGCCAAGGATGATTATATCACATTATGGTGTGGTGAGAGGGGGAAGAGAGAGATCTGCATAATGAAGACAATTGGCGGCATGCAAGAGGAATAAGAAAATAAGAACATACAGTCTCTCCAAGACAGCTGATTCTGTTACTGACAAAAATTTTTAATTAAATCAGACACACAAAACGACATTTTAGAGTTAATCAAACACTTCTGACTTTTCACAATCTTAACAAATGTCTGGTGAACTATAGACATATAAGTGCTCTAAACCTTCTAATGTAACTGAGGTTAGCGTCTTCCTGGCAGAAAGATGATAACGTTCAGTAAAGATGAACAATTGTGAGAGGTAAATGTGGGTGGAAGTTTTACCTCTCCCCATTTTTTCTCTATTTGACAGCAGATCAAGTTCAGACTGTTAGGGAGTGGATGAAGTCGTAAAGCTATCCATCTAAGGTGAATTGAAAAAGTGCAGAGGTACAAAAAGCTTTCATTCCTTCTGTGTTGTTTTCTAGTAAATCTCAAAGGTACGTTGTTGCTGTAGGAAACTGAGAGGAAATTCCAGAAATGCTTCAGCACCTTTTAAGTTACAAAATCATAGTTTCTGCTCATGGTTTTAAGTCTTGGTTTGTAAACCTTGTTCTGTGTGGGCAGTGTGCCAATAAAATGGCAACTTCTTGTTAATCACCTGATTGTATTTAATCTTACAATGAAACGATTAAGTCTGTAAGATGTCATGTACTATATAATTTATATGTAGGTAATAATAATTACCAAATTCAGAGCTGAACTCAAAAAGCAAGTTAATTGAATACAGGCAAAATATTTAGAGGTGAGAAATATTTTCTTCACCTTTTATACATAAATGAAGGCAAACATCACCAGACAGAAGCCTACCTCTTGTTCACACCATGTGAGGCACCTGCCTCTTCCCTGAACTTTCTCTTTCCCTCTATATCTAAATTAGTCATGCCAGGTTACAATCCCTTGGAATTTTGTCCGTTTTGCTGTTGGAAAACCAGTTCAAAATACCAGGGATGAAGCATTGATTTCTGTCTTTCTTGGCTTCATTGTCATCATTAATGCTCGTTAATTTTCTAACTGTCCTTCTCTCTCTCTCTCTCTCTCC